>CAUYSK010103275.1:0-14058 GCA_963575035.1 Avahi laniger | reverse complement strand
CCCGGCCGCGCCCCCCCCCCCCCCCCGCGCCCCCCCCCCCGCCCCCCCGGCGGCCCGCGCGCGCGCGGCCCCCCCCCCCCCCCGTGACCGGGCGGATCCAGAGACAGAGGACAGAGTGGGTGATGAGGAGGGTGGGAGAATGGTGGGAAGGGTGACTGGTCCCACCCAGGTGGGGGCTGCCGAGGGGGTGAGAAATTTGTGGGTTGGTTCTGGGATACTTTTTTCATATTTTTATTTGAAGTATAATTTTTATACATAAAGTTCACAAATCATTAAGTGTATGGAGATCAGTGACCTTTTTCATTGCGTAAGTTACATAAAATAATAGTAACCATCTTAAATTATCAAATCAGTGTCATTTAATGCCTTCACAGTATTCACAACCACCGCTTCTCTCTAGTTCCAAAATATTCTTATTAACCCAAAAGAAAACCCCGTCCCCATCGACAGCCACTCCCATCCCCGCCCCCCTCCCCAGCCCCTGGCGACCACGAATCCACGTCCTGTCTCTGTGGATCTGCCTGTTCTGGACGTTTCTTATAAACAGAGTCTCACACTGTGTGTCCTTCTGTGTCTGGCATCTCTCAATGAGCACGATGTCCTCAAGGTCCCTCCACGCTGTGGCCTGTGTCAGAGCCTCCTTCCTGTTTGTGGCTGAGTGATATTCCACCAATAAACCACATTGTGGTTTATCCAGTTATCCGTTGATGAACATTCGGGCTGTTTCCACCTTTTGGCTATTGTGAATATTAATACACAAGTGTTTGAATAAAGTTTTTAACTCTCTTGAGTATACCTAGGTGTAGAATTGCTGGGTCATATGGCAATTCTGTGTTTAACTTTTTTTTTTTGAGACAGGGTCTCCCTCTGTCGCCCAGGCTGGAGTGCAGTGGCATCATCATAGCTCACTGCAGCCTCCAACTCCTTGGTTCAAGCAATCCTCCTGCCTCACCCTCCTTAGTAGCTGGGACTACAGGCGCCACCACACCCTGCTAGTTTTTCTACTTTTAGTAAAGACAAGGTCTCACTCTTGCTCAGGCTGGTCTTGAACTGCTGGCTTCAAGTGATCCTCCGGCTCGGCCTCCCAGAGTGCTGGGATTACAGGTGTGAGCCACCGCGCCCAGCCTGTGTTTAACATCCCGAGAGCTGGCAGACTGTTTCCACAGCGGCTGCACCTGTCACGGTCCCAGTTCCCCCACAGCCTCCCCGACACTTGCTGGTTCCCATACTCTATGGCAGCCACCCCCATGGATGCAAAGTGGCATCTTGCTGTGGTTTCGACCTGCATATCCCTAATGAGGAGTGACGTCGAGCAGGTTCTCCGGTGCTTCTTGGCCATTTGTGTGTGTTCTTTGGAGAAAAGCCTTTTGCTCATTTTTTAATTGGGTTGTTTGTCATTTTGTTGCTGAGCTGTAAGAATGTTTTTTGTATTCTGGATACTTGACCCTCATGAGTTCCACGAACATTTGTAAATAAACTCATCACAGCAACCTCCATCCAGATGACAGTGTTGGCTGCAACGCCCCAGGGGCCCTCCTGGTCGCTCTCCCAGGTGGCTGCCGTGCTGACGCCCCCTGCTGTTGATTCGTGTCGCCTGTTCTCGAACATCTCATGAATGGGGCTGTGCGCGCGAGAACAAAAGCGTGTGCTTTCATGTCAGCTTCTTCCCCCCACGCTAAGTGGACGGTGCTCATGTTGCCGCGTGCTGCGGTTCGACCTTCCCTTTGCTGGGAAGGGCCTGGGTGTGTTTGGAAGGCAGAGACTTCTAGCTTTGCGGGAGACGGAGCGGGGCCGAGAGAGGGGAGCCAGCAGGTCCCCCGCCCCTCATCCCACACACCCAGAGGTTCTACAGCCCCGGTCTCTTCCAAACGCATCTCCCTCACCTCTGCCCGCCCGGCGCCAGGCACCCACCTCGCTCGCCAGACACGGCAGCAGCCCCCTCCTGTCCTCTGCCTCTCCCAGGGGCTCTCCCAGGGCAGAGCTTCCAGGACTCGGACTGGGAACCCCGAACCCTATTAATGAGAAACAGCCATCTCCTGTGCTGTGGGTGTGGTCAGTCGGGAGTGTGGGCACAGGATGGCCGTCCCTGCTCCGCGAGGTCTGGGCGTCCACCGGAAGACGGCAAGGCCGGGGCTCCCTGGGCTGCCAGCGGTACCTGCCTCTCTGGGCCCATTTCCTTTCATGAGCTCATCTTGGAAGAAGCAGGGTGCCGCCCTGCCCTCCTGCTGCGGGGAGCAGGCTCACACCCACCGTGTCCAAGGTCCACCTCTCTCTGCGGAAGTCTAGGCTCTGGAGAGAGAGGGACGAGGACCGTCACCCCAGGGACACCTCTACGGCCTCAGGATTGACTTCTAGCTCGAGGCTCAGAATATACCTGCCACATGAAAGAGGAGCAGCCAACGCATGTTGGGCGCTTACTGTGTACAACCGCCTTGCTGTGTGCTTTACATTCCTAACCTCATTTCATCCTCAAGTTAAGAAAAATTATCTGAAACTTGGAAAGGAGCAAAAATATTGTATGTATGCCTTTTTTTTTTCTTTCTTTCTTGAGACGGGATCTTGCTCTGTCACCCAGGCTGGAGTGCAGTGGTGTCATCATAGCTCACAGCAGCCTCCAACTCCTGGGCTCAAGTGATCCTCCTGCCTCAGCCTCCTTAGTAGCTGGCACTACAGCCGCCACCACACCCTGCTAATTTTGCTGTTTTTAGTAGAGACCAGGTCTTGCTCTTGCTCAAGCTGGTCTCAAATTTCTGGCCTCAATCAGTCCTCCCACCTCAGCCTCCCAGAGTGCTGGGATTACAGGTGTGAGCCTCCACGCCAGACCTCATTGCACGCCCTTTCGGTATCATAGACCATGATCCCTGCGCCTGGGCACTGTGGACACTGTGGACCCTGGGGCCAGATCATTCTCCGGTGAGACATCCTGGGCTCTGCACCCCCAGCCTCCACCCATCCCACACCAGGAGCACCCTCAAGCCCAGTTGTGACAACCACAGATGTCCCCAGAGTTCACCCAGGGTCCCCTCAGGGCAGAATCGCCCAGAAGAGAACTGTCCCGGGAGGCGCTTTGTGGACCTGCTCTTCCTCTTGCCCCAGCTCCGAGGGGGAGAAGGTGACAGGAATGACTCCCAGGCCGCAGTGGCTGCTCTTGCTCACCTGCACACGGTGTCTGCAAGCAGCTTTCCTCTTCTCCATGACTGCCAGGCTCCAGCCTGGTCCTGCTGCCTGGTCCTTGGTAAACGCTTAGATAAACCTGCGCCGCATGATGGCTGCATGCTGTGAAGGTTTTGCAAATTCTATTTTGCCATCACCTAAAGCCCAGAGACGAGTGCACACTTAGCACCTCATCTTACACACAGGGAAACTGAGGCTGGGGGAGCCCGCCCAGGGTCCTTGGTGGGGAGTGTGAGAAGCCAGTTGTCTCCCTGATTTGAGCAGTGAAGAGGGAGCTCTCCGTGGCTCGGCTGGGAGCCAAGCAGGAGGAAAGATGCGAAAAGCCATCTTCGGGGGCTGGGCCACAGGCAAAGGGTGGCCTTATCCAAGGGCTTTGGAGTGACAAGGGCAAGAGAGAGGGGAGCCTGGGGGGTGTCATGTGTCACCGTGGCAACGCGGGCGCCCCCAGTGGGGGAGGGGCTCTGCAGCCTGGGAGCCTGGGGTGAACCAGGCTGAAAGGAGCAGAGGGCACAGTGCACGCAAAGGGCCCCCACTCCAACGCCCACAGCAGGTGTGGGGGTCCTGAGACCACCCTCTGCTCTGATCACCTGCCGGGACTGCCAGGACCCAGAGAAAGCTGCTGCGCTCTCAGCTGCGGTTCATGACGAGGAAAGGTGTGGATGCCCTCGCCCAGGGAAGAGCGTGTGAGGCAGAGTCCAGGAGAAGCCCGGGGGGTCGGGAACCGCACGACGCCAGGGAGGCTGGCAGCCGGGAGGCTCAGGCCAGCTCCAGCGTCCAGAGCGCTGCTGGGCCTCCCTCACACAGGCGTGATTGGCGACTGATTGCCTCAGGGCTGTCTCAGTCAGGGTGGCTGCCCCAAGTCACACAGTCGTCTCGCCGGCATGACTGTCCCTCCCTAGACCAGGAGCCAGGGCCTGGTCAGACCCCTCTCTGTGCAGGAGAGAGCCCTCCACGCTCACAGCCATCCAGCCAGGCCCCACCGGCAACCAGGACTGACCCAGCCCCACCAGCAGGCCGGAGGATTCAGGGTGCCAGAGAGAAAGCCGAGTCACAGAGAAGCATTCTCACCCAGGGCTGGCAGAGTACAGCTTCGCCCACACGTGGAGCCACAGGCAGCCCCGTGACCCAAGGCAGGACCATTTGCCCCCCCGTGCCTCAGTTTCCCCAGCTGCGAATGGGGCTCAGCAGTGCCTTGGTGAGGACTCAGTGCGTTGTCCTATATTCCCACCCCGTAGGGGCCTAATAAACAAGTGCCACGTGTGTGCGCAGTGTCATACGTAGCCCTCGGGGACGGCTGGCAGCACCCGCATTGTACCGTACCGTGAGCTGCAGCCCAGGAGCTGGGGGCCCCCCAGGGCGCTTGCCTGAGTGGGGAGGGGAGGGATCGAGACCCTCTGGGGAGGGGACATGAGCCGGTCTGCTCCCTCCTGCTCCTTTTATTAAAGTCATTTTTCTCCTCCCTCCACGAAGGGCACCTGAGAAGAAAACAAAAGCTTAATTGAATCCCACGTTGGGGGGTGGTTCAGAGAAGACCTTGCTCTAGCTGGAAAGTGAGGGGTTTAGGTGAGGGCGGGGTGGAGTGGGGGCTGGGGAGCCCCACCCGAGGGGTCTCATGGCACCGATGGAATCACATTGCCACCCTCCACCGTGTTGTGTCTGCCTGAGCCTGCGGGTCCAGCTCTACCTCCAACCAGCCCTCCAGCCTCAGCACAGAAGGAGCCTGAGACCCAGAGAAGCCACGCGGCCTGCCTGAGGCCACACCGCCAAGTGCAAAATCGGGCTTGGATCCCACCCTCCAACGGTCCCCTCGTGTGACAGTTAAGATTTCAAAACCCCGAGAGTAAAGCTGCTGGGAGGCAGGTACAGCACAAGCAAAGGTGGGGTCCCGGGAAGGGTGGGTGGGCAACAGTGTGGGGGCCATAGGGAGCCATGGAAGGTTTCGGAGCAGGGAAGCATGTGAATGCAGGGCCCAGGTTTGGACGGGCAGGAAGGCTGAGGCTGTGGCAAAGTGGGATGGAGGCCCAGGTTCAGGGCTAGGCTCTGGGACCCCTTCCCTTCACCCCTGGAACACCCCTGTTGCCCCAACACGCTTCTCCTCCCTTCCTCAGGCTTATTGTAGGAGCCACACAGCTCTCCTTGGTTAACTCCTGATGGAGAGCTCACTTCCTCTCTCTGACCACCTTCCCAGCTCTGTGGGATGGACAAGCCCAGGCCTCAGGTCCTCCCTTTTCTGTTTGTCTTTCCCACAACAAACTGGGGCACCCTGGGCAGAGGTACTCCTCCTCCCTCAGACTGGAGCACTGTGGGTCAGAGCTCTTCCTCTTCCCTCAGGCTAGAGACTCACTGCACCAGTGTCCTTTGGCTGCCGATATATATTTTTTTACAAAATCAAACTGGCTTGAGCAAGAAAGGATTTTGCTGCCCACTCCTCACTGGTGAGTTGTTACGAACTTCAGGCACAGCTGGATCCAGGTGCCCACATGTCACCAGGCATCTGACTCCTCATCCCTTGGCTCTGCTGTTCCTGTGCTGGCTCCATTCTGGAAAAGGGGGCATCACTTTGTCATTTGCACTGTAGGTGCTCCTGCCTGTGGTGACCCTGGATGCCATGGCCTCCCGAGGCTGGGAGGAGAGAATGCTGGTACGTGCCCGCGCCCCCTTCATTGCACAAGACCTGCTCGGGCTGAGCACTCTGTGGCACCAGGCTGCTGCGGGACGGACAGCAGCGGCAGCATGTGACGACAGCAAGGAACATACGGGTGCCTGGCTTTGTCTGGGCGGGGCTGCCCTGAGGAAGGGGCAGTGGGTGCAGCGGGCACAGTGAGACACCGCGGGCGACGCATTCCCAGACAAGGACCAGCTCGGGGAGTGGAGGGAGGAGGGAACGGGGCCTTTCGGCATTCAGAGGACTCGGGGCAGCCGCAGCCAGACACAGGCACACGCAAGCACGTGCACAGTTCCATATGTATGCATAGCTCACATAGTTACACAGGTGCACACACGTATGCACATCCACACAAACATGCAAATACACATACATGCACAAACTCGGTAACACACACAGCTACACTCGTGTGCACGCAGGCACTCACATGGTTACTCATGCAGTTACACACTTGCACACACAAAATCACACTAACATGCACACACACACCGCAAACACGCAGAGGCACACGGTTACATGTGCGCACCTGTCTGGCACATGCGTGCACACAAACACACACTTGAGCACACACGCGGGCGCACACAGGCAGCCCAGTGATGAGTGGCTGGTGGGGAGAGGCGAGAAGGCGCCCGGTTGCCTTGGCAACACATCCTGGGACCCGACCAGGCCTCGTCAGCGCGGCTCATCTGGCGGGCTGTCAGCGGGCGGGGGGCTGCTCAGACCCCAACTCTGCACAAAGGCTCCTGGAGCCCTGACATCTGGGCCCTGTGGGGACACGGGCAGAGAAAACAGCCCAGCCTGGGTCACAGCAGGGAGACAGGCCCTGAGCTGGGGGTCCACGGGGGAGACGGGTCCTGCTGTGGAAGCTCACGATGGAGGTTAGGACGGCACCCTGCACCCAGACCTGCGAATAAATGTGAGCCGTGCCTGTCACGGGGCCTGGGGGCTTGCCCGCCACCCCACCTCCACCCAAGCAAGAGCAACTAAGGGGTGAGAAAGGACTTTGCCGACCTTGAAGGCTCCTCACCGTCCTCCCCAGAATTCAGGGCAAACTCCTCTTGTTAAACAGCCAGGCAAGCAGACCTCCACCCCCACATTCCCCAAACACCTTTATTGCACTAAAAACAGCATTTACAAACAAACACATTGGAGGGGTGTCTTAAAGATTTATCCACAGTCAACGTCAAACACAAAGATATCAAACAGAGCAGAGGGCGGGGTATGTGAAATGCGGGACCCCCCGGAGAGCAGGGCTGGGAGAGATGGGGAGGTGGTGCCGTGTTCTAGCTCCATGCAGGGGCCCTCTGTTCCCGCCTTCCCCAGCCTGACGCGACGTAGCCCTGGACCCTCCCAGGGTCCAGAGAAAAAAAGGAGCCCCACAGTGCCGGGCACAGAGGGGGGGCCCAGATCCGAGGGCCCCTCCGAAATCTCCAGGGCGTACAGGTGCGTCTCACCAGGCGTGCAGCAGGAACAGCTTCCAACAGTCCTGAGGGATCAGCTCCTTCACCCTCCCCCGGCGGGAGGCAGAAATCCACTCAGGAGGAACGCAGCATGACAAAGGGGGTGACGGCTGCACCAGGAGGGACACCCCAGGACACCACGGTGTGCCTGGCACATGAGGCCAGGCTGGCGGCCCAGGAGAGGAGCAGTGTCTGGCCTGGCTGAGCCCCTGCTTTGAATTGTACCATTTCTGATTCATTCTGAGCTGGGAAACCCCCACAAAAATCATTCAGGGACCCACATAACCAACACAATTAAGCCTACGCACGCACCCAGCAGCATGAAAAGCCACAAGCAGGGTCCCCCCAGCTGTCCTTTCGTGACCCCACCTGCCAGCACCCAGACCTAGTTATACATTTGGGCACTTCCAGCCACCAAGGGCGCGAGCAGCAGGGCTGACGGGGAGGCCCCGCGTGGCAGCCCCAGGGGGGACAGACGGATGGGGAGCTTGGGCTGCTCTCTGGGCACCTCTGAGCAAGACCCTCAGTCGGGGTGGCTCCAGACGCAGCAGTGAGAGGGGCCAGGCAAGGCCAGCACTCGAAATCAGGCAGAGACGGCACTGGAGGAAAATAGCGACACGGGAGCTGCCGGGCTCCTCAGCCGGCCAGAGCAAGTCGCTCTCTCGTCTGTCTTCTCTTCCAAGACTCCCTCTGCTCCAAGCTTGGCAGCCGCCGCTCTCTCCTTCTCCGCCTTTGTCTGGACAGGTACATTGCCCTCAGAGACGGGTGAACACCCTCCTCTGACCCCTCTCAGCCTGGCCCCGGGGCGAGGGTGCCTCCTGCAGCCCTGGGGACGTGCTCTCCCCAGGCACCTGGCTGGAACGGTAGCAGCAAGGCTGTGGGGAGGACCACATTTGGCACGAAGGGAAGGAAGCTCCAGCTCAGCTCCACGACCTGCGGCCTCTCCATCCCACCCCGCTCAGCCCCTTGCACAGATTCCCGGGCCCCTGAGAACCTCTTTCCAGAACTCTGAGTCAAGGAGTGAGATGGTGTCAAGGGACAAAAGGAGGGTGTTTAGCTCTGCAAAGTGGCCCTTCCTCTTCCCCAGAAACCCCTTTCTTCTTCCTCTCCCTCTGAAAAAATTAATTCATGGAAATGAATATTCCAGTGACCCAGGAAAGCCCCACGTCAGCTGCAGCATCAGGGCTGAGCCCAGCCTGAGTTTGGACCCACCTCCCCACCCCAGCCCAGGACCCAGGACAGGTGTGCAGTGGAGGTCGGGACGTCCCTGGGGCGGGCGGCCCTACAGGAACGGCAGCAGGGAGGTCAGAGGCAGCTCCTCCTCCCCGAGCAGCGTGTCCCGTTTGAGGCTGCTGCCTTTGTTGACCACCTTGATCCTGAGGGCCAGCTTTCGGACGCTGGCCGGCCCCAGGCCGTCGAAGAAGAAGTCCTCGTTGAAGACGGGGTTGCGGCTGTTCTTGATGATGGTGCTACGCTGCTTCTGCAGCTTGCCGGGCACCAGGCACAGGCCCACGCAGCAGTTGATGCTGCGGGCATCGCAGAGGCGGTCGTACAGGCCCTCGGCGGCCAGCAGGCGAACCCGCAGGCGGGCCTGGGTCGCCTCGTACTCTGCCAGCAGCCGCACGCTGCCCCTCGGGCCCATCCGAACGGTGTGTTCCCCGCGAGGTGCCTGGCCGGACTCCGGGCCTGGCTCCGGGGTGGCCCGGCGGGTCAGGCGGCGCCGGATCCCAGGGCTGGTGTCTGGTGTGCTGTCATCAGCCGACAGAGAGCCATGGCGGCCAACCGAATGCTTGAGCTGGCTCACCTTGGCCTGGCTTTCCTGGGCAAAGCCCTTGAGCAGCGACACGGAGCGGGAGAGCAGAGGGGACCCGAAGGGGGAGGACTCGGCCGAGGACCCAGTGTCACTCTCCCCCCCGCTGAAGTAGCGGCTGGGGCTCATGAGAGCCCCACCAGCCTCCCTGGACCCCCCATCAGCCCCGTTGGCCTTGGCCCCGGCCCGACGGCGCCCGGTGCCTGGGGAGCCCACCTGAGCCAGTGCCCCATGCTCACTGTGGAACAGGGACTCCTTGCGACGCGTGTGAGGACTCTCGGCCAGCGTGGCAAAGCCATAGGACGTCTGGGCCTTGGGCACTGAGGGCAAGGACATGGCGCCCTGGGCCTGGGGATCAGCGTTGGTGGCCTCATCGGACGGCCAGTCCTCTGCACTCTCAATCTGGATCACGTGCCGGGTGGCTGCCTTCAGCAGGCTCTTGCTCTCGGCTGCCAGCTTGGCCGGCAGCCGGGGGCTCCGGGGGGCACGGCAGGGCGCGACCGAGGCCAAGTTCTGTTCTGACGTGGATGGGCCCAGCGTGGCCTGTCCCTCAGCCTCTGTGGGGCCTGAGGGCAGCTTGGGGGGGATGAAAAAGTCGGGGATCTTGTCGGGTGTCAACACGTTGCTGTACAGGGGCCCTTTGGAGGCCTTGTCCCCAGACTCACCCCCCACACCCCGGGCGGCACCGTTTTCCCCAGTCCCCCGAAGCCGCTCCAAGAACCACATGTTGGTTTTTCTCATGGGGGCGGTAGGCAAGAGGCCAGGAAGGGCTGCAGCGTCTGGGAAGAGAAGCAGGGGGTCAGGGGCCCTGGCACCTGGCTGTGGGGTGGGCGAGGCCCTGGCCAGCACCCTGGCCAGCAGGGGCCCAGCTGGGCCCAGGACAGGGGCGGGGCAGGTTCACACGTCCCCTTCCTAGAGAGATGGCACTTAACTTCTGAGCACCCAGCCAGGGAGGCAGGGGTGCCAGTGCTCTCACTCCTAGGGGAGCTCCCCAGGGAGGAAGCCCCTGTCCCGCCCTCCCACCCCGTTTTGAGGATCTCGCTTCGCAAAGGGTTCCCCGCTCAGTCCCAAGGGAGGACACTCGGGGTGTGGGTGGGCCCCCAGGGCTTCCCAGCTCCGCCCCCCAAGCTCCCACCCACCTGTGGCTCTTCCCTGGACCCGAGGACCAGACATTCAGGTGGGGAAGGGAGGGGTATCGAGTCCGGGGGCTGGCAGCCTGCGAGCTGACCCCCCACTCCCCCCACGGACTCGGCTCGGGTGGGGGTGGGGTCCCCGCAGCCCCCGCGAACGGGACGGGTCCCCAGACTCACCCGCCCGGGCGACGGCCCAAGGCTGCGGGCACTCCGGCGGGCACAGGGGTCCGGGCGCGGGGCTGGCGCGAGGCTGCGCGGGGCGGCCGGCTCCGACGCGGGCGGCGGCAGCGCAGTCGGACTCATTCACCCGCGGCCGCGGGAAGCCGCCCAGCTCCGCCGCCGCCGCCGCCGCCGCCGTATTCCTCCTAGTACGGCCGCGCGCTCCGCCCCCGGGACCCGGCGGGGCGTCGCCAAGAAGGGCCAAGCGGGCCGAGCTGACCGGCGTCGGGGGTGCGGGCCAGGCCTGGCGCAAGCCCCCACCGACCCCTGCCCCGCGCACGGGAACAGGGCCGCAGCCCCCCTTGCTGCCGGCCACTCCTCGGCGGCTCGGTTCCGACCCACGAGGCAGAATAAACAGTCGCGGCGATAGTAAGCGCAGCTGGGTTTATCGCCCAGGTTCCTCCCTGCGCGTCTGTGACTCTACGACCCGACCCGGGCAGGCAGGCAGGGCCCGCTGACACCCCAGCTGTGGCTGAGGAAGGTGAGGGCCACACAGCCCAGACGCCCGCAGTGGACGTCCTCTCGGCAGAGTCCCCGGGCAGCCGCGAGGGGCTGCCCCTTCATTGCAGGGACCCACATTCACTGAGCGTCCACCGCACACTGGACAGTGATCTGGGCGCTGAGGCCCCCGGAGAGGGAGGGATGCAGCCCCGCCCCAGCCATGCCCACAGAGGACACAGGGACATCACACAACTGTAGTTGCGGGGCTCCCAGGACAGAAATACAACGGGACATGTGAGGGAGCTGGGGGGCCCAAGGGAGAGGGCACGCCACACAATCCACAGATGGGGAAACCAAGACAGCCCAGGCCCAGGCCCCCCGCAGCTCCTGAGACCACAGGGCCCCTCCGGAGCTAGAGCCCTGTTCCTGCTAGCTGCGGGAGGCCCAGCCAGCCCAGCCGTCCCTGCATCCTGGATGTCAACCTCCCTCTAGCCTGTCCTCTCTCTGGAACCCAAGGCCGACCAGTCCCTGTCTAGTCTCAGCTTCTGAGGGGCCAGCAAGATGACGTGTTGCCAGGACCAACCCGGGGCCGGCGGACGCCTGGCGCTTTATTAAATTATCGATTGTCCAGGAGCCTCCCACGTTCCGGAAACGTCCCCAAGTCGCTGAGATGGGGGCTGGGACGAGTGAATGCTGGCGCGGCTGCAGAGGAGGGGTGCAGGCAGGCATGGGGGAGCTGGGCCAGCCCTGGAGTGGGGGGCCAGAGTCCTATCAGCCAGAGGGGGAGCGTGGCTCAGAGCAGCTGTGACTCCCCCAGGGGCCATCTCAGCTTTGTCCACCGAGCAAACTCATAGCCCCTGCTTTGTGCCGGGCAACCACAGCGCTGCCCCGCAGTCCCACAGGGGAGGCAGACCCAGGAACTCACTGCTTGACTGCTGCCCCAGGGCACTGGGCAGGCCCGAGCCCCAACTTCGGCTTTGTGAAGAATGTTGGTGTCCCCTGCCCTCGCCGGGCCCCAGGCCGTGGAGAAGAAGGGTCGTGGAGGTCTTGTCCCTGCAGTGTTCCCAAGGCCCGAGTCAGGCAAGTTGGGAGCTCCAATAAACGTTTGCCAGACAGTCAGACAGCACGACAATAGGAACGGTGACTCCTAGAACAGTGCTCTTATCTGCAGCGAGCCGCACAAGGCCTGAGGTGGAGGGAGGGCCTTGGGCCGCTGAGCCCCTTTCGCCACTGCACAGTCAGGGACATTCCTTCCTGGAATCAGAGACAGGGATGGAAGGACGGCTCCGGCTGCACACAGGTTGTGCCAGTTCTTCTGATGAGCGGCCCAGCCTGGGTGTTGAGGTCCGCTTCCCCCCACCCCTGCCCAGCTGGGCGCAGGCCCTCACACCCAGGTGGGGTGGGGAGGAGGCCCCGGGTGTGCGTGCAGTTTTCGTGCTGAGCAATCGGACGCTCCTTTGGAGCTGCTCAGTGGGGCTGGAACCCTGGGCCAGCAGTCCCTGCTGTGTGACTGCAGGCAAGTACCCAGGTCTCTCTATGCCTCCACCTCCTCATCAGCCCAGGCAGAGAGACAGTCCCCGCATCCCAGTGTCTGCGTGAGGACTCGACAGGTTCCTGTCTGCAAAAGTGCCTGCAGCAGGCCCTGCAACCAGCGGCCTCGAAGTGAATCCCAGAGCCAGAGCCCTGACCCCCCACAGCCTGGTTCAGCCAGCCCTACCCCTGCCCCTAGCCCCCATCACATTCAGGGGCTGGGGAAACTGAGGCCCGGAGGATCGTCCCCATCCTGGCTGGGGTGGGGACAGGGAGCCCTGCGCTTCCAGCGGGTTGGCTCTTCTGCCTCCCTTTGCAGCAGCCCTGGGGGCAGCCCCCCAGGACCACCCCGTACCCTGAGCTGCAGCCTTCCTGGAATCAGAGACTGGGGAGGCTAGAGCTGGAGGGGCCAGCAGTATCGACCAGAGCCCCTCCCAGCCTGAGTTGTGCACTTCATGCTGAGTGGCCTCATCCTCAGTCCCCCCAGGTGGGGGCTCTGCAGGAGGGGTGCCTCCCGGGAGCCGGGCCTGGATCCTAGGCAGCCCCAGGATAACAGGCTTGCAGGAAGTACGGGGAGGTGGTTTAAAGCAAAAAGAGCTTTAAAGGGGACAACGGGCTCGGATCTCAGTTCTGCCACCTCCCGGTGGTGTGGTCTCGGGCAAATCACTTCCTCTCTGTAAGCCTCTGTTTCCTCACATATAACACGGGGAGAACTGAGCACCCTGTGTTCATGCGGGTCTTAGCCCACGTCCCAGCAGAGTGCCAGGTAAACGTGGGCTCCACAGAGGACAGAGCATGGGGGGAGCCTGGGCCTTGGAGGACCCAGAGCTGTGAATTCGTGAATGAATGAGGTGCATTGAGACACCTCTCTGGCCCAGAATTTCTGGAATCTGACACTTCTTCACACTCACCTGGCCCAGGGCCTCCCCTCAGCCCTCCTCATTCCTGTCCTGTCCCCAGCAGCGTAATCTCATCTCACTATGAATGCACACGCATCACCTCTGTGGCCCTGCCACCTCTCCCTGACATGGAGCTTCATCCCCGCTCTGCTCTGATCTCACCTGACCACACTGGGCCACTTCTGTTCCCTGAGTGTGCTGGGCGCCACACACCACAGGGCCTTTGCACATGCCGTCTGCTCTGCCCAGAACTCTTCTCTTTACCTGGGGCCCATCCTCTGATTACTACAGCCCCTGTGTCATTCCCACAAAGAAACTCTCCCAGATTTCCTGGGATTGCTAAGCTCCAGCACTCGATTTTTCACAGCTGTCATACATTTAGTGTGATTTGCTGATTGATATCACTTGACTGTTAACTCCTCAACAGCAGGTCTGTCATGGTCACTGTTGCATCCTGGCTACCCAGCAGAGGTCCTGGCAGATAAGAGGTGCCCAATGCAGGCATCCTAAAGGTGCTGGGGATGTGGGGGTGGGTAGATGGGTGGATGGATGGATGGGTGGATGGGTGATGGATGGATGAATGGATGGATAGATGGGTGGATGGATGGGTGGGTGGCTCTCAGTCTCCATGTCTCTGAAATAAGAGACATGTCATCGAAGTCCCCTTCCAGCCCTGCCTTCTGAAGGCTCTGTCCTAGGTAAGGGAAGACCAGAGTAGTTCTACTCC
>CAUYSK010103273.1:0-47275 GCA_963575035.1 Avahi laniger | reverse complement strand
CTCTTGTATTTTCCTGGGTAGAGCTGGAACCCATTCTACTAAGTGAAGTATCCCAAGAATGGAAAAATAAGCACCACATGTACTCACCAGCAAATTGGTTTTAACTGATCAACACCTAAGTGCACATATAGGAATAACATTAATTGGGCGTCGGGCAGATGGGAGGGGGGAGGAGGAGATGGGTATATACACACATAATGAGTGCGATGCGCACCATCTGGGGGATGGACACGCTTGAAGCTCTGACTGGCAGGGGGGGCAAGGGCAATGTAACCTAATCATTTATACTCCCATAATATGCAGAAACAAAAAATAAAAGAATATATTTAGCCCTCTAAATATATAAATATATAAATGCATAAAGCATACACTATTTAACAAATAATTCTAAAGTAAACATCCCTGTAATCATAACTCTTGAGGGCCCTTCTGTTTTCCCTGATCACACCGTCCCCCCTCTCAGAGGTGACAGTATCAGTATCATCGTTTCTTGGCCTTTTGGCTAAGATCAAGTGCAGAGGTCAGAGTATCCTACCTTCTGTCCTACTGAGGTCCTTGCACTTTTTTTTTTTTTTTTGAGACAGAGTCTCACTCTTTTGCCCGGGCTAGAGTACCGTGGCATCAGCCTCCCTCCCAGCAACCTCAAACTCCTGGGCTCAAGCGATCCTTCTGCCTCAGCCTCCCGAGTAGCTGGGACTACAGGCATGCGCCACCATGCCCAGTACATTTTAAAATGTACATTTAAAAGACAGGCCAGGCACAGTGGCTCACGCCTGTAATCCTAGCACTCTGGGAGGCCGAGGTGGGAGGATCACTCGAGGTCAGGAGTTCGAGACCAGCCTGAGCACGAGCAAGACTCTGTCTTTATTTATTTATTTTTTTAAAAAGAAAAATAATAAATAAATAAATAAATAAATAAAAGACACAGAATGCTAAATTATGATACTAAATTAATGTCATATTTTTTGGTAGCTAAACCTGGTTCATCGACCACTACCAATTCAAGCTGTGTAAAATAAGACCGGAAATTTGAAAGAGGATGCCTTGCATTCGGTTATGTAGGCAGAGACCTGCTAGTCTAGGAAGTACGGTGGCACCACGTTCCGTGGGTATCAAGCCAAAATACTGGGGCCCCAAGAGAACCACCGAGACAGACTAGAGAAGCCGCAAGGAGGTGTGAGCTAGTCATTAGAGACAACATTCTGGGCCCTATGGTGGGTGTGCTTCTGCTTACCCTGTTTGAAGTTGGGTGAGATCGATCGCACGACTTGTGAGTGGAAAATTTTTTTTCTTATGTACCCATTTTTGGAGAATCTTCAGAATTCTTATATTATGCCATTACGTCCTCTTGGAAAGAGCTCCTTCACCCACACGTGACGCCACGTCTGCCTTTGGTGACCGTCCCCGTGGCCTTAGGGAATTGGCCAATGGTGGATGCGTGACTCAGACTGAGATCATCGGAATTTCTCTTCCGGGAATGTGAAGCGGTGGCAGGGAGACACTTAGGACTCTCTGTTGGACCCTTGAAATAAGATTTCTCTGTGTCTGCACCGTGACCACGCTCTCCACTGGTTCCTTTGCTTCCGCCCTCGTGCCTACAGCCCTCTCTCCACACAGCAGTCAGGTATATCCACGCAGGACATCAGAGCATGCCATTTTCCTGCTTAAAACCTTTCAGTGGCTTCTCATGGGTCTTAGAACAAAACCTAAAGTCCTTGTTATGGGTCCCAAGGACTGTCACAGTCTGACCCTGCTGACCTCTCCACCCACATGTGGCTCCGTGTGCTCCAGCCACACGGGCTCTAGTTCATTCTTTTGTATGACTCGATTCCCCACCTGCCACAGAGCCTTTGCATATGAAGGGTCTTAAGTCAGGCAGGGAAGTTCCTGCTGGCCTCGTCCATGCCAAAGCCACAAAAGCATCTGCAGCTGCAGAGAGAATAACTTATTTAGTTTGTTCCAGTTATCTATGGCTGCAAAACGGACTATTCCAAAATTTAGTGGCATAAAACAATCATGTTATTATGCTCACATAATCTGTGAGTTATGAATTCAGATGTGGCTTATCTCTGCTACATGTTGTCGGAAGCCTCATGGCTTTGTGGATGACTCTAAAGGTTAGATTGACTTGAACAACAATGGAATCATCTGGAGGCTTCTGATGCCTGAGCTGGAATGACTGGAAGTGGCCTCAGCGAAGTCACGAGCATGTCCTCGGGGCCTCTCGGTGGAGCTTGTGCTTCCTCACAACATGGCAGCTGCAGGTAGTTGGACATTACATGGTAAGTAAAGATTCCAAGAGTGAATGTTTCAGCAAACATTCAAAACTTTTGACTTTCCAAAGACAGGTCAACTTTTCAAAAAGTTGAGAGCAATGCCACGCGGAAGTTCAGGTTATCCTGCCAGACAGCCAACACAAAGGAGATCCTTGATGCTGCAAGTGAACTCCACATAAATGCAGCTACGTAAGGGGCCTCAGCCAACATCGTATGAACAAAACACCACTCAGCTGATCCACAGAATTGCTGGAAAGAATAAATTGCTGGAGTGTTAAGCCATTATTTTTTTAAAAAAGATATCACACATCTTTTAATTTTTTTCTTTTTTTTCCTTTTTGAAACAGGTTCTTGCTCTGTCGCCCAAAATGGAGTAAAGGGTCGTGATCATAGCTCACTGCAGCCTTGAACTCCTAGGCTCAAGTGGTGCCGAGTCACCTCAGCCTCCCCAGTAGCTGAGACTACAAGGAACGTGCCACTATGCCTGGCTAATTTTTCTTATTTTTTGTAGAGATGAGGTCTTACCATGTTGCCAAGGCTGGTCTCAAACTCTTGGCTTCAAGCAATCCTCCTACCTCAGCTTCCCAAAGTGCTGGGATTACAAACATGATCCACTGCACCAGGCCTTAAATTTATTTTTTATTTTTTTAGAGACAGGGTCTCACTATGTTGCCCAGGCTGGAGTGCAGCGGCTGTTCGCAGGCTCGATCGTAGTGCACTACAGCCCCAAGCTGCTGGGTTCCAGCGATCCTCCCACCTCGGCCTCCCCAGTCCTGGGACTACCTGGTTCTATGACTGTTCCTAATGGTGGTTAGAGAAATATCATTTCTTTGATGTCTGGGTAATGGTTACAAATGTATCCTCTACAAGGGAAGGACGTTGTGGATATATTCACTGCTTGACATGAAACAGATGTGCCACATTTACTGAAAGTGCCACATTTACTGAAAGAATGAACGGAATGCCCTCAAGTTCATTGAGCCACGCTAGTCCCTGAGTTCTCACAGATAATCATCCCAGGCCCAAGGAAACCACGGTTGCAGAGGTGGGGCAAGTGGCCTTGGCACACACCAGGTACTAGCCAATATGGAGCTTTTGTGCAAACTGGAACAAGGCTCCTCTTCTGGATGGACTAATTAGAAAAAAGTGAGCCCTCTGGGTGGAAACAGACCCGAGGACATCTGGCCTGGTGAGCAGATTGTGTGTCTGTTTAAGCCCACTTGCCTTCCTGACCAGGTGCCTTTGTATAGTGAACAACCTATACAACCATTTGGGGCAAACCGATTATCTACTCTAAAGCTATTCCCCCATCTTCCTTGGTAAAATCCCAGTTTTCTGAAAGTTTCCATGTCCTTTAGAGGTGGCTGGTCAACTCCCCAGCTGAAGGACCTGAGGCTAAGGCAGTCCCAGTGGTCTCATTCCCCTTGCTCCCTAATGGGCCACATGGGCATGTGACCATTCCTGTCAATGAGACATGGGGGGAAGCTGATGAAGGGCTTAGGAAGGTTTCCCTCATTCTTCAAAAGGGACCTAAGAATGAGCCTCTTTTTGCTGCCTCTGCAAGGGGTTATCTGGATGTGATAGCTGGATGTGCAGCAGCCTTTTGGGGACCATGAGGCAACTGGACTAAGAGGAGATGAAGGCACAGCATGAAGATGGATGGAGCTAGTGTCACTCATGACTTTGTTGGTCTTCTAAATTAACTAACCCTGGAGCTGGGCCATCTCTGGTCTTGTGTGAGACACACGAATATGGTTTTTGAATCAGTCATTTGGGATGTGTGTTACTTGCAGCCCAAAGCATCTTCATGCAAGAGCTTATACATTCTGTACATGTAACAAAGTCCTTCTCATGCCTTGGAACTGATCTTGGGGGAGTCAGAAAAGGAGAAGGGGTTGCCAAGGACAGGCTAGCATTAGTGCTTGAGTAAGGGGGACAGGTCTGCGGGGATCCCCACCCACTCCGGAAGGAAGGCTGCCTCTGGCTTAAAGACTTTGAGGAAGGGAGAGTCTGGGAGAGTGTAATTGGCCAGGTAGATGGTCTCTCCTCCAGCGAGGTAGGCGGCCCAGATGCCAAACGTGCCAATGGTCATGATGGTGTGGTTACACTGCATCAGCAGCGCGAAGTCCTTGCCAGGCGAGCCCTCGACGCCATTGCCAGCAAACACCACATCGCCGTGGGAGGCGTTGATGTTCTCCCGGCACCAGGCCATGCCGTTGCTGGTGACCACGAAGACTGGGGAGCTGTAGCGCGCCCGGAACCAGTCCATGGCCTGCTCTAGGTATCGCCGGTCGGCTACCACACCCTTCCACACCTGCGGCATGACATGGACGTAGTCCCCGCGGCGCACGTGGACCCCCACGAAGATGCTCGGCCAGCTCCCGTTCACCCGCAGACCCCGCAAAAACGTCTGGGCCTCCTCGCGCACGTGGTCGTGCAGGGTGAACTCCCGCAGGATCTCGTGGCGCAGGTGGTGGTAGAAGGTCCAGGAGCAGGGGTAGCCCGTGAGGCGCACGTACTTGCCCGGGATGTGGCGGTACCGCTCCTCCATCCAGTCGTTCAGGTGGTAGTTCTGCCAGTAGATCTGGCTCTCCGTGGCGCTGTGCAGCACCGGGAGGCTGATTCTGAAGATGGGGGCCAGGGTGCTGTGCATCCGGGGCGGGATGAAGGCGGGCCGCCCGTTCACCTTGGCTAGGGCGTACAGCGTGGCGTACTCGCCCATCTGGTTGCCCAGGCGGCCTATGGCGTTGATGGTCCAGATGCCCCCCCGCGCCTGCGTGGGCGCTGGCCTCGGCGCCGGCGCCTGTGACTCCCACGAGGGAGGCTGCATCTTCGCTAGCCGCTGCTGAAGGTGAAATATGGTGGAAGCCGTGAAGACAAAGAGGAAGACATGGGCCATGGGAAAGAAGAAAGGCCCCTGAGTGCTGATCATGGTTGCTGGGGAGGGAAAGCAGGACGCGTTAGCTGGGAGAGGGAGGCCGGGGCGGTGTGGCCACGCTGTGTGTGCCTGCAGGCGTTGCGTGGGCGTACGTGGGCGTGGGTTACTGTGTGTGTGTGTAAATACGTGGTACATACTTGCATATGTGTATGCAGGTCTGTCTCTAGTGTGTGTGTTTATGCAGGTGTGAATACGCTGTGTTCAGACATGGGTGTGTCTACACAGGTGGCTATGTACTCGCTGTGTATGCACTGTGTGTGGCTATCTACACATTTTGTACATATATGAGTATGTGCAAAATTGTGTGCATGCAAGTGGACGTATGTACATTGTGTATGGGTGTGTATATATTGTGTACACATAAGGGTGTGTATACATATTAATAGCATATAAGTGGTTGTGAACATGGCATGTGTGTATATGTGTGTACACACAGGAGTGCGTATACTGAGTATGTGTACTCAGTATTTCCTGGGGATCCAGTTTCTAGAGCTGTTCATCTCTTGCATGCCCTGCTTATATCCCCTTTGGAGGGAAATTACCCTGGGCATCAAGGACTCAATCACCTGACTTGTCTCCCCTCTTGGCTATAGCTGATTGAGCTTGAGATGGACACTCAGCTCCACGTTGGCCTCTCCATTCATTGGCCATGGCCTTTGACAAGCGTAGGCTGGCTCTAAGAGATGAGTTGTGCCAATCAAGTTCTTTCGGGTAGCTTTACTGTAAGACCCGGAAGGCGGATGGCAGGTGATATTGAAAAACAGAATGGGGGCCAGGCGTAGTGGCTCACACCTGTAATCCTAGCACCTTGGGGGCCCAAGGAGGGAGGACCACTTGAGGCCAGGAGTTCAAGAGCAGCCTGAGCACGAGTGAGACCCCATCTTTATGAAAAAATACAAAAATTAGCTAGATGGGGTGGTTGCACACCTGTAGTCCCAGTTGCTTGGGAGGCTGAGGCAGGAGGATTGCTTGAGCCCAGGAGTTTGAGGTGGCAGTGAGCTAGGATGATGTCCCTGCAATGTAGCCCAGGTGACAGAGCAAGACCCTGTCTCAAAAAACAAAAGACAGAAGAAAAGAAAGGAAGGAAGGAAGAATAGGGGTTAGAGCAGCTAAGATGGGTAAGATGCAGGCTGAAGGCGGGAACCAGGAACCCCTGGTAACCAGAACATACGTGAGCAGATGCGCAGAGAGACTCAAGAAAACTTCAGTCCTGGCCAAGAAATCCCAAAAATTCACCCTATATTTGAGCACAAACACAACCCATTCTTTTCAACTCTAGTTACAACAGAAATTAGTTCCAGGAGTGGGGTGGTCGCATAGAACAGACCTTCAGAGAATGTGTGGAATTCACTATGGTATCACCGGAAGTGGAGGGCAATGAGCATTCCCCATCCAGGACAGAAAACTTGAGCCAGTGGTTTGTAGAGTGAAACAGTTAATGAAGCTGTTGCCTGGGATACCCTGGGACCAATCAAAGGCTCCCCAAAGGATGCGACTTTGACGACGGGGCTGCTGAGCAGAAGCAGAGCAGCTGTAGGTGATGCTAAGCAGGAAATGAATCAGCTCTGACTTCGCATTAAGTGGTTAGAAGCCAGTAAGTAAAAGCAGAACGGTTATTACTTAGCGTTGTCACGGTTCACACTTTATTATTGCTGAAGTTTATCTTGTGACTAAAAGTGACTATGGGCCTTGTCATCCTGCAGGCTGGGCTGGACCCACACCTGTGGCGTGTGGCCACTGACTGACCAAGATCAGACTCTGGGTGATGGCGGATGGGGACATCTGGGAGGAGTCAAAGGGATGAGGGCTTCTACCTTCTGAGATCTTCCAAAGGACTTGCCATCTCCTCCCCAGTGACTGTGAGATTCTTTTTTAAACTCTTCCTCATGAGTGGGCTTTAATAGCAGCGTATCCTGGAGGCTCTGCACAAAGGTAGGTTAGAGACAAAAGGCTTTCAGCTGACTCGGTCTAGGGTCTGTGTTCCTGGTCAGAGCATTGGCAGAAGTTCCCAGCACGAGAGCACCGGGGCTAAGTCAATCTGGGTGTGACCTGGTTGAACCTGGGAAGCTGCCAGAGGTATGCGTGTGTGGTCCTCAAAGCTAATTATGGCAGGTAAAAATTGGCATAGGACCCAACGTTGCAGTATCCTGCTTGTGATTTATAAGTTGCTGAAACCGTGGGTGGAGAGGCGCTCTGTGGGGCCTGGGGAGAGGGGGGTCTCCTGGGGCGGAGGGAGGGAGAGCTGTCTCACCCCGCTCGCTCTCTGTGGAGCAGCCTCATGTTTTCTTCCCACCTCTTCTGGGTGTTTCTCTCTTCCTTTCTCCAGCTAGATTTTGAGCACTTCGAGGGCAAAGAGGAAACTTGCCTCTTCCATCTGCGGATGGCTAAGGAAATGCTTGTGGGAAGGGGGAGGGATGAAGGGAAGGGAGGGAGGGAGAAAGGAAGCGATGAGGTTCACGACATGCTGCTCCAAAATCGGTCACCTTGGCATTTGAGAAAACAGCGGACGAGGGAAGGTCTCCCTGACCTTCTCCAGCCCTTCTCTGCGGAAGCAGGTCATAGTATCATCAACCCAGAGGTGCCCTTCCTGTCCCTGGAGGAAAGGAGTATCTTTAGCTCTGAAGACACAGGGACACAGAGAGGAGTCTGAACAAATAGGCCTTGCTACATTCCCCCCGGTTTATTACCGTTAGATCATACTCCCTTTGTACAAGCGTATTTCTGCACCCTGTCCATGCCCCATCAAACCTAAGCATAAAAATGCATAGGTTTCCCTGTTTCTTTGTGTCTTCATTTCTTTTTTTATTTGTTTTTTGAGACAGGGTCTCACTCTGTCACCCAGGCTGGAGTACAGTGGCACATCATAACTCACTGCAACCTCAAACTCCTGGGCTTAATCAATCCTCCTGCCTCAGCCTCCTGAGTAGCTGAGACTCCAGGGTCCTGCCACCACGCCCAGCTAATTTTTTAAAAAAATTTTTTGTAGATATGGGGTCTCACTATGTTGCCCAGCCTGGTCTCAAACTCCTCACTTTAAGCAACCCTCCTGCTTTGGCCTCCTGAAGTGTTGAGATTACAGGCGTGAGTGAGCACCTGGCCACAGTCTTCGTTTCTAAAGGATCCCTTGTCATTTAACACTGTTATTAGATAAATTTGTTATGCTTTTATCTTATTAATCTGTCTTTCATTATAGGTGCCTCAGCCATGAACCTTGCGCCGGGTGAGGAAAAGATGCTACTTTTTCTCCTTTAGAGAAGGAAGGAAGTGAGGGAGGGAGGGGGCAGAGAGAAAAAAGAGGGAAAGAGAGGAAATGGAGAAAAAGACAAGGAGAGAGAGAAAGAAACAGAGGCAGGAACAGAAAGACAAGAGGAGGGACAGAGAAAGTGAGAAGGGGTGAGGGAAGAAAGGCAGCGGGCAGGGTGGACGCGTCTCCACTGGGTCCCATCTCTGCCCCTGCTCTGTCCCCACCCTTTCTTGCTTCCCGGTCTCTCTCCAGGCCAGTCTCTTTCGGGCCTGGGCCTCAGGCTCTTCGTTACATACACCCCTCTGTGAAGGAACGGACAGTGTCCCTCTCATTCCCGTGTATCCGCCACCGCAAAACACCGGAAGCTGGGCTGGGCGCAGCGGGTGCTGAGGGGACACTGCAGAAGGCAGGCGGGTCACCCCCTGTGCCCAGCACCCTCTCCGCGTGCCCCCTTGCCAGCATCTCCCTGTGTCCTATGTCTCCTTCCCTGACGTCCCTGTCTTATTTTACTGGTCTCCGTTTCTGGGCACCAAGTAGGTGAAGTAAAAAAAAACATAGTGGAAGAACAGACGTTCACAATCAAACCTTCTGATCTCTGGGGCCCTGAACTGCGAACATCGCGTCCCCTCTGAATGTGCTTGCAGCACACGGAAAGACAGTAAGCCTCGCCTGGTTAGGGTAAAAAGTGAAGGGGCGGCTTTGCAAAAATAACAGGAAAATCCTGAATCCCACAATTTCCCAGTAACGTGAAAGATCCATCCTATGAGCTCTCTCACTCCCAGGCCCCCTGCAGGAGGTCTGCTTCGCACAACCTCTGAAAAAGCTGAATGGACGGAAAAGAGATGTAAATCTCTCTCTTTCAAAATTTTTTTTTTGAGAATCTGCTTTTACGGAGTCCTTGAGTAAACAGTAGAACAAGCTACAGCCTCAACCATATCTCCAGGACAAAGTCACTCCTCCTAGGATAGGATAATCCCTTCTACCAGGAAGGCAGGAAAGGAACTTTTGGACTTTGACATCCTTTCGGTTTTCGTTTTCGTTATCTACCTGCTGCTGCTTTTGTTACCAAGTGACAGCTCTTCATTCTGTTGAAATCAGGCAGCCACTTGGCCATCTCCTTGCTCTCTTCCCCCCTTCTTCCTTTCTCTTTTCCCTCTTTCTTTCCCTCTCTCTCCTCTAAGAAGATAAAATAAACGTTGAACCTTTACATCTTAATTTCTGCATGCGAAATCTTTTTCCACTCGAGCCGTGAGCACCAGCTAGCCTTTCCACCCTAACAAAAAGAAAGGCAGAATGTCTAGAACGTCTCTGCCTCCTTGGTTGTCCCCTCCCTCCTCACCCAGGAAGGCTGAGTGGCCAGAGCAGGAAGCTCCTTGCTGACCTTGACCAAGCTCGCAAAGAGAGCAGGAAGGGCAGGAGCCTCCCAGAGCTAGATCTTGGAGGGGGAGCTGCGCTGAGACTGCAAATCACTTCGGTTTGGAGAGAAGCCCCGTGGGGTGTAATCGTGAGCCTCTGTTTAGCTGTGTGACCTTGACCCAGGGCCTTTACCTCCCTGGGCTTCAGTGTTCTTGTCTGTCCAGAAACCGGGGATAAAAATCCCTCCAGGGCAGTGTGAGCATGACAGAAATGCGCTGGGGGAGCCCCACCAGCCCCGTGGAGGGCATTATCTTATGGACTTTTAACAACTCTGCAAGTAGGTGAGATCCTGCCCATTTTATAGCAAGGAAACAAGCTCAGAGACTGGCCCCGGGCAGGGGATGAGAGAGGAGCCCCACGGGTGTGGTGGAGCTGGGGAGGGTGCTCAGATGGCAGCAAGAGACAGCAAAAGCCACTCGCCCGAAGCCGTGGGGAATCTTGGGAGATGCCAGTAGCAGAAGCAGACATCTGGGGCTGTGCCTTCCCTAGTCCCTTGAGGTCGGGAAGTCCATCTTATTATCTGCTCCCAGTTCCTACAGCTGCATCAGGCACCTCAGGCTAGGTGGCAGGGTCAGGTCCCTTCCTCCATCCGGTGGCCCTGGGGGTCTCCCTTGGGAGATTGCCGTAGGACACCAAAAGGGCCCCAACTTCGAAGGAGGAACCAGGCCTTCAGTGCCCCCAGGGGAGTGGGGTCCCCAGTGGGGTCCCCAGATGGCTTGTTTTGAATTCTGTCTTGTCCACTTCTTTCTGCTCTAGGGTGGGCCCCATCCTCTCCCCCTGGATCCCACCTCCTGGCTCCTCCCCAGCCTCCAATCTGTCCCCTCACCCACCGCTGGCCCTGCCAGGGCTCCCACCACTCTAGACAGAATCCCCGCCTCCGGCTGGCCCTGCCCCACTTTGACTTGTCACCAGCTGTTCCCATAAAATAACCCAGCGCCCTCCTGTCCCTTAGCTCAGGAAGCCCTTCCGTACCTCGCCCTCCCAGGTAAGCTCAGCGCCCTGCCGCACCCCCAGCCCTCCCTGCAGAGCGGTCACAGCCATCGACCATTGGTCCTCAGGGCCATCGCAACTTTGGGAAGAGATGGGAGTTTAAGACAAAAATGTGCGGCCCTCACTTTGAAATCCTCACCTTCACTCCCAGGCCCAGAACAGGAACAGTGACTCCGGATGGAATTAGGGAGTGGGTGGGCGACAAAGCACCTCCCCAGACCGCGGCAAGGCTCAGAGGTGGGGCCTCAGGCGACCGGTGGGGAGTTAGCAGTCCCCAAGATGGGAACAGGAAAAGCCGGTTCCCACTGGCTGTGTCCTGGCCTTTTTGTCAGCACGATTACCAGGCTGGTTCCTGGTGACAGTGACAGGAGGGAGGAGGAAGCTGGTGGCCTGGGTTTGGGGCGGCTGGGGCTGAAGCTGCAGGGAGGAGGGCAGCTAGTGGGGGGGGGAGGCTTTGCTGAGGAGGAGGGTCCTGGCTGCCCAGGGGTGGACCCTCCTCACCTGGAGGCCCTGAGGCGGGGGTGCATGCCAGAGGGGACCTTAGACCAACATTGGAGGGCTGAGACTCCACTTCCCAAATCTCTGCTCTCTGCCTGGGGTGGGTGCGTGCGTGTGTGTGTGTGTGTGTGTGTGTGTGTGTGTGTGTGTGTGTGTGTGTCTCCCCAAGGCGCGCGTGCTGCAGGGTAGGAGGAAGCTCCCCCTCGCCTTCTGGCCTTCTCTCACCTGGTTCTGGCTGGAGGAATCGGAATGGGAATTGGAATCGGCCAGTGGGTGACAGGTGCGGCTCTGCAGGTGGGTCAGCGCTCCCGGCTCCCTCCAGGTCTCTTCACCCAGGGCCTCTGAAAGCTCCCGAGCCTTCCAGCATCGGTGGCTGGAAAGCTCCGCCCAGGATCTACCTGGCTTTCCACAGCGGGTGTGGCGGGGCTGCTGCAGGGAGGTGAGCCAGGAGCCCTCCTCCTGCGCCCCATGGCTGCCAGGAAGTCCATCTTGCTGCGTGCCTGGGCCACAGGAGTAGGGAAGACAGGTGCAGTCAAGGTCCCTTCCTCCATCTGGGGCGGCAGAGGGTCTTCCCTGGGGGACTGCAGTAGCATGTAGGGCTCTCCACTCTGTCCCCCTCCTCCTGGCTGCCTGGAAAGCGGGGGTGCGGTAGTGGGGGACAGAATCCAGCAAGGCCAGGCTCTTCCTGAGTCCGAGCCCCCGGAATCCTGACCATATTGTTTGGGCCAGCAGCTATGTCAGACCCTTACCTTCCGACCTCTTTCAATCCTCACAACAGTTCCGTGAGGCGGACGTTCTTGGTAGCTCTGTTGTACTCAGGGGAAACCACAGCACAGACAGCCGAAGGAGCTTTTCCGAGAACACACAGCTGGACAGTCGTAGAAGCTGGGATTTGAAACCGAGCCGGCTGGATCTTGGAAAACACCTGGCAAACGGCAACTCTTCTCCGTTTCCCTTATTTCAAAAATGCTCTCAGGGAATCACCACTTTGCATCCACTCACGGTATCCTGGTATCGTGGTATCACGACGCCTGTCTGATATCACAGATATCGGTGCCTGTCTATGGCAGCCCAAATCAGGTGCAAGATGAGGAATTTTACTGGGGAGGATAGAGGCAGGCACTGCCAGAGTCCCCAGAGATCCCAATGCTGAGAGAGAGACAAGGAAGCCTCTGGGACCCGGGTGAGGCAGCAGGAGTTTCACTACCACCTATGAAGCTCCCTTAAAAAAACCCAAAAAACTCCAAAGCCTGGGCAACACAGCAAGACCCCATTTTTACACACACAAAAAGGAAAAAACATTAGCCAGGCATGGACACGTGCCTGTAGTCCCAGCTACTCAAGAGGCTGAAGCGGGAGGATCCCTTGAGTCCAGGAGTTCGAGGCTGCAGTGAGCTATAATTGCACCACTGTGCTCCAGCCTGTGTGACAGAGCAAGACCCTGTCTGTAAAAAGCAAAGAAACAAAAAACTCCTCCAAATCAGATCAAGCGTCTCGCTCTAACCACCAGCTTTCAGGAAAACAGGAGGATAAAGTTGCCAGTGAATTGACACCATGAGGATGCTATCAGCCAAGTCCAGAATGTGGGACAGTCTACGGAACAAATGACCTGGTTTCCCCAGTGACACGGAAAAAAGAAAACAGGGGGAGCATTATAAAATATGCAAAACAGATGTCTCCCCTCCGTGAGTTTCTGATGGATGTTCCAAAGTCACAGGGATACAGGACAATTATTCATATGTGACTTCTAGCATCCTGGCCCCCAGCCACCTAAAATGCTTTGGTAGCATCCAAACACCATTGTAACAACTAATAACGCCCCAACAAATTCCCAAAACTCCCCCAGGGAGACAGCACTCCCGGATGAGGACTGTTGTTCTAAACCCTTTGCTCTCCCTTTCAGAACCAGAGGTGTGCTGGTAAACTCTTAACAATCAGCTCTCTGGAGGGAAAAAACCCTGGTTGGTAGCATTTGCCAATTTCTGTGGTGTAAATACTCCCACCACGGCCAATTCCAAACTACCAACATGACATCATTGAACACGGAATTGGAAAGAGATGCACAGTATAATATTGTTATAATGTATGCCCACCCTACAGACACAATAAATGTAAATACAGTAATTAGGGCATGATGAATTTTGGACATTCAGTACTTTTCTTTTGGAAATAATGTCTTCAATTGTAAGTGATACCACTTGATTTTAGATAATGTCTGTGCTTAACAACCAGCCAGCAACATCTCTAGAAATTTAACCATCAGCTCTCAAGAGTGCTATTTGCTGACTCCAGCACACCATTGCTTAGACTCTCTCTCATCCTTGGTGTGTCCACCTGGAGTTGTCAGCCTGTGTCCCCTCTAGGTCCCTGTAAAGCAGGGAACAGTGGAGCAGGGTGGAATATCTCTGTCTCTCTCTCTGTCCCCAGAGTACTCCCTCTTCAGGAGACTTTCTGCTCAGGAGTTGTTCAATCCATTCAATGACTATTTAATTTCACACCTCCTATGTGCTGGATACTGTTTGGGGGCAGAGGTACGAGATCTCTGACTTCAGGGAACTTAAGTAGCTCCCATCCTGCTCTGCTTCCTTTTGTCCCCCCCATTGAAAGAGAGGGGAGTACTGGGGGGGGGGCAAAGGACAGGGAGACAGAGGGCAGGGGCAGGTGGGAGTGGGGCTTGTCAACTTCTATTTTGGAACTTCCAACACAGCAGGAACTCAATCAGTACTTGTTAAATAAATTAGTGCAATTAGGCCAGCACAGTGGCTCATGCCTATAATCCCAGCACTTTGAGAAGTCAAGGTGGGAGGATCATTTGAGGCCAAGAGTTCGAGACCAGCCTGGGCAAAGTACTGAGACCCCCCGTCTCTACAAAAAATAAAAAAATTAGCTGGGTATGGTAAACACTCATGTGAGCTGGGACTCACGCCTATAGTCCCAGCTACTTGGGAGGCCAAGGTGGGAGGGTCATTTGAGCCCAGGAGTTTGAGGTTAGTTTGAGCTGTTAGGACAGCATTGCACTGTAGCGAGGGGAAGAGGGCAAGAATCTGTCTCAAAAAAATAAAATAAAATAAAAAAGTCAGCCTAATGAATAGCTGATACTCAAGACTATGTGTATATATATATTTTTTAAACTTCCCTATTCTCTTTTGGATCCTATTTCTCCCATGGGGATTTTTTCAGTCAACTGAAATCCCTTTTAAATGACATGTTTGGCCCCTCTGTTTACTTCCTTCCTGTTGGCATGATTTTTGTTGAGAAAAACGTAAGATTTCATTGGTTTTTTGGAAAGCTTAAAATCTCCCCAAATTGCCTGCTCTAAGAATTGTTCTCGGCCGGGCGCAGTGGCTCATGCCTGTAATCCTAGCACTCTGGGAAGCCGAGGCAGGAGGATTGCTTGAGCTCAGGAGTTCGAGACCAGCCTGAGCAAGAGCGAGACCCCGTCTCTACCAAAAATAGAAAGAAATTAATTGGACAGTTAAAAATATATAGACAAAATTAGCCGGGCATGGTGGCGCATGCCTGTAGTCCCAGCTACTTGGGAGGCTGAGGCAGGAGGATCGCTTGAGCCCAGGAGTTTGAGGTTGCTGTGAGCTAGGCTGACGCCACGGCACTCACTCTAGCCCGGGCAACAAAGTGAGACTCTGTCTCAAAAAAAAAAAAAAAGACTTGTTCTCACATTTACTTCTACCCTCCTTCTTTTTGCCACCTTTGATGACACATGAAGAGATATAAAAGAGACTTCTGGGAACCCCGAGACCCCTTGGGGAGCACAGCTGAGCTGCCGCAGACCTCCTCGTGGAAGCCTTGTGCAGGGGCTCCTCTCAGGTCCGAAGCTCCACTCCCGTCTGCGTTAACCACCTGATGGCTTTTGCACTGTGGGCACCAAGGGTTGCCGCAGGTGCAGTAAGAGTGCCTATGCAGTGTGCTGTCTTGGGGCGTGAGCTGCCTGTCCCGGACAAGGGCTGCAGGTTTAAAGATAACTGACAGCATTGCAATGAATGGCTGCTAACACAGGGGCAAACCCCGCTTTTCCATCCTCCTCCTTTCTTTGTGTGCTTAGATAAGAAAAACCTCAGATTCTCAGATTTCTTTTTTTTGAAACAGTATTGTGTTACGTTGCCCAGGTTGGTCTTGAACTCCCAGCAGCAAGCGATCCTCCTGCCTCAGCCTCCCAAAGTGCTGGGATTACAGGCATGAGCCACCACACTCGGCTTCCTCAATTTTCCGACTGAGTCAAGCAGAAACTGCCAGGGAAGTGTTTGCTGCAGCGAGGTACACCATGGGAATGGTGGCAGCCACGTTCCCTTCTTGGGCTTTCGCCTCGGCTCTGGGGGACCCAGGACCCAGCGTCAGAATGGATCCTTGGTTTCTGGGTGCGCCGCCATCCGGCTGTGCCTGGCTTTCACCTGTATGAGGATTAGGCTGGCCCTGGAAGCTGCAAACAGCTTTGCCCTATTTGTTAATGGGCTCAGCCTCGAACTCAGCAATCCAGTTAAAAACCAAACTCAATTTAAAGCCACCTATCTAACTGAAATTGAGCTCTGTTTGAGACTTCTGAATTTTTTTCCTAGGCTCATCTGTATAATCTTGTAGTAAATTCTTACGATTTTATGTTATTTTGTCATTCATTGTTAATCTTTCTCAGTAGGGTACATGATGGCTTACACATATAATCCCAGCACTTTGGGAGGCCAAAGCAGGAAGATCACTTGAGGTCATGAGTTTGAGACCAGCCTGAGCAATAGTGAGACCCTTGCCTCTACAAAAAAAAAAAGTAGCTGAGTGCGGCAGTGCGTACCTGTAATCCCAGTTACTCATCACTTAGAAGGCTGAGGAAGGATCACTTGAGCCCAGGAGTTTTTGTTTTTTGTTTTTTTTGACAAGTTCTCACTCTGTTGCCCAGGCTAGAGTGCAGTGGTGTCATCACAGCTCACTGCAACCTCCAATTCCTGTCTCTTGGCTAAAATTTTAAGATCAAAGCTATAAAAACTTTATTTCTGTTTATATTTTCATGGATGCATGGGCGTGAGTTCGTGTTTGCATATTGTCAGATGGTACCAAATTTACTTATAAATAAATGAGTGCTCATAAACTAATAAGCCCAAATGTTTTTCAAGTTCATGTGGCTTTAGCAATTTTTGGCAAATAAAACTAGTTTAAAAATGGTTGATAAAACAAAAGTCTTCAAAATTTCATGCAGACATTTGTAAAGGAAAATAGAAATCTCAGGGCCTCCCCCGCCATCCTTATGCAAAAAGGAAAGCCACGCCTGGAGGGGCTCAGTCATGCCACAGCCCCTTCCAAATGCACAGCCCTTGCTAACTAACATTATGCATCAGCCAGGACCCCACTGAAAGGTACAAGGCCTCAGGCATCTACAAGGGCTGCCCCACAGATCATTCTAAGGAAATTTTTTGCTGGCCTCCCATAAACAAGAACATGCAAAGTGTACCTTTAGGTCTGCAGACTAAGTCTAGCTGCTAAAACTAATCTGTCTGATTCCATGCTAATAATGTTGATTACAAAGTTGTCTTCCCAGGTGCAGGACAGAGACAGGATCAGTCATTCTTCCACCTACCCAGGAATGTCTACATAATTGAGTCTTCCTTTACTTCCTTTTTCTCCTCAAACATTCACCTTATCTTATATAAAATGTAGATTTCTGGGGCACTAAATAAAAGTCTCACAAGAATGGAAGGATTTGCCTCCCTGCTCGCCCCCCTCCTCCTTTTTCTTTCTGTGAGCCCCTCTCCCCTTAAATACTGAGTTCCCAAATCCCTTTGTGGAGAGCACAGGTCACAGATGCTTCCGTGGTTCGCGCTTGTCCAAGTGTCTCCAAAAGCTTTGGCTTACTAAACCTCCATCAAGGCTGGGTGTGGTGGCTCATGTCTGTGATCCTAGCACTCTGGGAGTCCGGTGGGAGGATGGCTGGAGGTCAGGAGTTCAAGATCAGTCTCAGCAAGAGCAAGACCCCATCTCTACTAAAAATAAAAATAAATTAGATGGACAACTAAAAATAGAAAAAAAAAAAAATTAGCCGGGCGTGATGGCACGTGCCTATAGTCCCAGCTACTCTATGGGGATGCTGAAGCAGGAGGATCAACTGAGCCCAGGAATTCAAGGTTGCTGTGAGCTAGGCTGACTTCAGCCCAGGTGACAGAGCAAGACTCTGTCTCAAAAAAAATAAAAAATAAACCTCCATTGATTAAGATCTTTTGACTCAGTCACTTACTTTGGGTCGTCACGTTGTTAAATAAAAATTATAGGAGACCACTGCTTTGGACTAAGTTCCTGCACTCGGCTCCAACAGACCGAATGGAAAATCAAAATGGCGCTGCCCATGCTAAAGTTCCCTGTCACCAAACTCAAACTAAGTTGTTCTCTGACCTATCTCAGGAGAGAGATAAACTAGCCAATTTCCCAAACATGCCAGTTTCAATCTTCAGTCAGCCTAAAATGAAGTTCCCTCTGCCTTAATCCTTACACAAAAAAGGTAACCTAAAGTAACCCAATGTTACTAATTAAAGTCTGCATGGAGATCTTGCAGCCAGTTCTATCTAAAATGTAAACAGTAAAAACTCATTTTAAACTGAAGGGGAAAAAAAGGATAAAAGAGATTTTTAAAAATCAAACTGCCATGAAAACTGCTTTACCCAAAACTGTGATTATCCATAGGCATAATTAGGTTACCTGTCAGGGCAAGTAAAGTTTAGCCATGTGAACAAGCTCCAGTTTTGGAAGAAGAAATTTGAATCCAGTCCCCTTTTGTGAATCAGTGAGCTTGTATTACTGTCTTATGACTAGAGTTCTGGGGTAAAAGCTTTTGGAACTTTGTGTGCATGGATGTGTGAGTGTACATGTTTAGACATGTTTTGTGTGTGTACATGTATTATATGTTTGTGCCTATATGGTTCCAGACTGGCTTATAAATAAACGAACACTCATAAATTAATAAAATACACCCAAATGCTTTTCTAGTTCATGTGAATTTAGTAATCTTTGGTAAATAAGCTGAGTTATTAAAAAAGAAAAAAAGTATTACTGGTAAAGTTAGAATAAAAAATGTTTTCAAATTGTCAGCATACATTTTTGTCTGGGTTTTACTTGACATGTTTATGTTCTTAAGGTGTCAGAGTTTGACACAAAGGTTATAAAACTATAAGCCCAGCCAAAGATAAAATGATCTGTTTGTATCAGTTTTGATAAGTAGGCAAATTCAATATTGTTGATCTAGTGATAATAGCTAAATCTCTTGTTATTCACAAAAATACCTGTGTGTTCAACTTTTTTTTTTTTTTTTTGAGACAGAGTCTCACTCTGTTGCCCAGGCTAGAGTGTCGTGGTGTCAACCTAGCTCACTGCAACCTCAAACTCTTGGGTTCAAGCAATCCTCCTGCCTCAGCCTCCCGAGTAGCTGAGACTACAGGCATGTGCCACCATGCCCAGCTAATTTTTTGTAGCTATTTTTAGTTTTCTGGCTAATTTCTTTCTATTTTTAGATAGAGACGGGGTCTTGCTCTTGCTCAGGCTGGTCTCAAACTCCTAACCTCGAGCAATCCTCCCGCCTCTGCCTCCCAGAGTGCTGGGATTACAGGCGTGAGCCACAGTGCCTGGCCAGTAATTTAAGATAAACAAAATGGTTATTAGAATTTAAATAGAATCCCAAAACAGTTCGCTCCTTAAAAGTATTATATGTACTCAGATTTACAGTCAAGTTGAAGAAGTTTTGAAACTATTTAGAAAGTTTTAAAAATAGCTTAATCTTGACACTCATGTAAAAAAACGTTACAACTTTGTGTCATTGTCTGAGTCCTAAGGGTTGGTGTTGAAGGTTTTTTCCAGTCTACAGTTAAGTGACGTCATGTTGATGGGGCTCAGGAAACTCCCCTAAAATGAAGGCCTCAGAAGTAGGCAGAAGCCTTGTCCCCGTCTCTGGTCCCATTCTTCCCTGAGGCTAGCCAAAGAAACCAGAATCCCTCAAGGCAGATCATGAAAGCCAGAACCCCTGTGGCAGGCAGAAAAGAAAATAGACTGAGAGCTTAAGAGACTCAACATTTTAACTTTATAGTGGCAAGTTGACCATTTGAGTTCTGAATTTTCCTTGGTGTAATTTGCCCATCACTTGAAACTTGTGCACAAGAATTGGCCACGACCAGCTGGAATCCTAGAAAAACCAGCATGGCTTTCTAAAAGCAAGCCATAAAATCTAAAATTATTTTATGTAAAAACTGGCCATAAAGTAATTATCTGACCTACTTTGTTTTAGTATAAAAACCCCCATTCCAGAAAGGGCCCAGCCCCACACCCAGAAGGAAGGAATGCACACTCAGGGAGGCCAAGCAGAATCTGCACAGAAAGGCCGTGCTGGGTTTGTCCGCTCTGCCTGTTGGCGTTAGACCATCCCCTTTTTGTTCAATCATATTTCTACACAGCTGTCCATACTAAGCATAAAAATGGACGATTTCCCCCGTATCTTTGAATGTTCATTCTGAAAGTTCCCATGTATAATTTGTAATTATTCCTATTAATTTGCCTCGTGTCAATGAATTTTCAGCAAATCTTTATGGGGATAGTGGCCTTTGCTTCCCTACAGTTTGGCTAAACTTTGCGGGGCCAGAGACCTTTGATCCCTACAATGTCAATAGATTTCGCTTGGGGATGTTGGTGTTTTGGAAGGATCTAATTAGTTAACATCTTTAAAGAGGATATATTCTAAAACTTCTACTATATTTATAAAACTTAGAAACGATGTTACATTGTTCAAATAGTAAGTCTTCCTAGAATTCTGTCTGTTTTCTTGGTAGGATTTTCTGAGTTTATTTATCTAATTTATTTATTTATTTTTGAGACACAGTCTCCCTCTGTTGCCCGGGCTAGAGTGCTGTGGCGTCAGCCTAGCTCACAGCAACCTCAGGCTCCTGGGCTCAAGCAAACCTCTGCCTCAGCCTCCAGATCTATGGCCATTTTTTATCATACAGGTGAACCCCGATCCTTGTGTTGGGCTTATTGGTAAGATTTCTGGTAGCGAGCATGGGCACCGGGGCCTCCAAACTTTTTGGATTCACAGCGACAAGGGTCAGCCACCAGCAGGGTCTGGTCCTATGGGATGAGGATGTCTTTGATCTCCTTCTTGGAAGCCTCATCCACATATTTCTGGCAATAGACCACCAGGGCTCTGGAGATGGACCGACAGCATAAATATGGGCCACATGACCACCACCCTTCACACGGACACAGATGTCCACACCAGCGAACTGCTCCTTGCCCAGAAGCAGACCAGGTTCCAGTAGCTTGTACTGCAGCGTGGGGAGGGGCTCAATCATCTCCAGGGGCCACCTGTTCACCTCGATGAGGCCACCGCCACGTTTGCAGTGTGCAATGGCTGTGACCATTTTCTTGCGTCCAAACTCGAAAGACCTGCAGGGACCGCAATAGGCCCTTGGACCGCATAGTTACAGGCATGGCTTCTCACCGCATGGCTCCACAACCGGAAAAGGAAAGCTCAGAGCTCTAATTTTTTTCTATTTTTAGTAGAGACGGGGGTCTCAAATCTTGCTTAGGCTGCTTTCGAACTCTTGACTTCAAGCGATCCTCCCGCTTCAGCCTACCCAGAGTGCTGGGATTACAGGCGTGAGCCTGGCCTAAAACTGTGTCTGATTCCTGGTCTGCGTTGTGCATCTCATTCACAGGGTGTGGGGAGTGGGCTTTGTGGCCAGCGAGTGCACCGGAGCAGGCTTCGGGAGGTGAAGGAAGAGGCGGGCGGCAGCGGACAGATGAGACACGTTCGTCATTGACGGGCGGATGCAGCCGCAGCGAGAGCGTGGCTGAGAACATGGTGAGCACTTATATGTGGCTCAGAACGACAGTGGCAACATGTCATGGGAAAGCATGAGCACGTGGGTTCACACAGGAGCTAACACCTTGGTTACATAACCGTGCTAACTCACGCATCCCCGAAGGTCAGCCAAAGACACGCTGGAAATTAGTTTGGCCTAAGAAAACCTATTGCCTATACAAATGAATTCCCCTTACACAGGGTGTAAAAACAGTTAACAGAAAATAACTTAAAATGATAACTGGAATCTAAATAAATTGCTAAGATAAATAAATAAATTAGGTAAGTTAGGCAAATATAAATAAGATACTTATGTGTTAAAATTTCACAGGCCGGGTACAGTGGTTCACACCTATAAATCCAGCACTTTCGGAGGCCGAGGTGGTAGGATCACTTGAGTTCAGGGGTTCAAGACCAGCCTGAGCAAGAGCAAGACCCTGTCTCTACTAAAAATAGAAAAATTAGCCAGGCATTGTGGCATATGCCTTGCAGTCCCAGCTACTTGGGAGGCTAAGGCAGGAGGATCCCTTGAGCCCAGAAGTTTGAGGTTGTTGTGAGCTATCATCATGCCACTGCGCTCTAGCCCGGGGAGACAGAGCAAGACTCAGTTTCAAAAAAAAAAAAAAAAAAATTCATATAATTTAGAATCTTAAAGTTTTGTTATAATAAATAAGAGACACTCATTAAATTGTAAGAGAGGGAATAGCCTCGAAAGGGGTAAATTGTTTTCAAAGTTGTCTTTTTAAAACCTCCCCCACTCTTTTTGGGAATTGAAACCTGTGTTCCTGCCAAGGGCCAGGAATCAGAGGGCAGAGGAGTGTCCCTTAAGAAAAGGAAAATTTAGGACAAAACAGAAAGCTTAAGTATGTTGCAGATGGTCTGTGCAAGTCAGGATAAGGTTCATAGAAGGGAATTTATGAAGGAATTTTGTGTGTGATCCAGTTGGCTATAATTAGAAAGGAAAATTTGGGGGTAACACAACAAAGTTTTCTTAAAATATTAATTTTTTCTTAATGAAGTTACATGATATATTAATTTTAATTCTATAATTTGTTTCCTTTTTTAATTAAAAAAACCTGAGACTTATACCTTAAAACCTCAACTTCTTTTACGTTTTACTAATTTCAGCCTTTCTCCCTTTAAAAAAGCTGGGATGGGCCAGGTGAGATGGTTCACTCCTGTAATCCTAGCACTTTGGGAGGCCAAGACGGGTGGACTACTCAAGGTCAGGAGTTCGAGACCAGCCTGAGTAAGAGCGAGAACCCGTCTCTACTAAAAAATAGAAAGAAATGATCTGGACAACTAAAAATATATATATACATAAAAATTAGCTGGGCATGGTGGCACATGCCTGCAGTCCCAGCTACTCGGGAGGCTGAGGCAGAAGGATTGTTTGAGCCCAGGAGTTTGAGGTTGCTGTGAGCCAGGCTGACGCCATGGCACTCTAGCCCAGGCAACAGAGCAAGACTTTGTTTCAGAAAAAAAAAAAGCTGGGATGGTAACTCTCACCTTCAACTTTTCATCAGTTCCTGTAATTTTTTTCCCCTTCTTGTTCTATGTCTCTTGTTATGGCCTGACATTAGAATGTTTTACCTTAAAGGTTTTTAAAGAACAATATTTTCCTCCAATATAACTTAATACTCTATTCTTGGCCTTTCTTGATATGCCTAAATTATTTAATATGGTCAGAAAACTTCTCATGCTGCCCTAAGAGTCCTTTGTTCCCCTATTCAAGGTACTTATTTAAAACATTGCTGATTCTCTTGCTTTGTTTTTTTCCAGAGTCATGACAAGTATTAAGTAAATAACAAGTTTATCTGATATCCCCAGGATTTAAAACTATTAAATCCCTCTGGGCCCAACCTTTTGTTAATATTTACTGCCAACACCCTGCTACTGAAACTGTACGCCTCCTCCCTCTAGGCCCAGGGACTATCACAGACAAGGTGACTGTGTGAGATTGTAAGGGCCGATTTACAGGGATGGAATTAGACCCTCCAGTTCAAGGTTGGGCACACAGAAGCCTGAACAAATACTAAGAGTCTCACACTCTACCAACTGAGCTAGCCGGGTGCTCCCCTGAACAAATGCTCAAAGAGAGACTTTGCCTTTTTGAGCCATGGGGTTCAAACATCCATCCCAGCCAAAAAGAATTTCCTGCTTCCCATAGACTTAGAGCTTACTGGGTATAGTTGTTCCCAGTTATGGGGTTTATACAAATAGATGTTTTTAATAAGCAATTTATTGGGCCACTTTAGGACAAATTACGAAAGTAAAAATATTGCTGTACAACAATAGTCTCTAAATTCCTTAGTTTAAAATGGTTAACAATGCTTGTATTTTATTTAACAAATCGCTACAAGTCTGCAACTAAATCCAAGAATATAGCAGCTCAACACTTAAGAGAGAAATTAATTCTGCAGCCTTGCCTTTGACATTTTGGTTTTTACCCTTGTTACCTAGAAGCTTTTGGGTTGTTGAGTGCCTGCCCGCCTCCAGTCCTGATGGCCTACAACACTTAATTGGCTGTAAGCCCTTTTTGGCTCCTAAGTTCTCTTCACCCCCAGGGTCCCACTGGGGACCTGAATGGACCCGGGGCAGGTAGCCACACTACCCTGGTAACAATGGGACAAAATAAAAGTCTGGCCATCAGTGCTGCCTCTGGAAGATCTTGGCCAAAAGGTGAGAATTATGAACTAAAGATTTTATTTAATCTTGAGTCCCTCTGCTGACTCAATGGACCTGCCTGGTGGTGTGTACCCGTAGTCCCAGCTACTCAGGAGGCTTGAGGTGGGAGGATCGCTTGAGCCCAGGAGTTCAAGTCTGTAGCAAGCTATGATTATGCCACTGCACTCTAGCCTAGGCAACAGAGCAAGACCCTGCTTCTAAAAATAATAATAATAAAAATATTTTAACATTTTTAAAAATCGTAAATAAAAATTCTGGTATCTCCACACTTTAAAATACACTGAACACAGGAAAACCAGCATTGCGATCACTTCATCCATCTGCGCTGGGATTTCTCCCAGTACCATCAGGTCCTGGGGGCTTAGGCAGCGGCAGGGCGTGAGGTGTCTCTTGTCCCTGTGCACACAGGCCGCTGACTGGGATGGCTGCAGCCCAGTCGCCACGGCCGCCTGGCGTCAGGCTGCTGCTTCCATGCCGTGTGTGCTCTGGCTGTCGCTGCCACAGGCCGAGGCCTGCTGCTGAGTCCCGCAGTCAGAGTGAGCCTTCCCGCCCCTAAGCCCCTCTCTCCATCCCCTGCAGGGTAACACCTTCCTCACTAGGGGCATCACCCTGAGACGCAGCCTCTCAAATCCTTTTTTTCCTCACTTTCTTTCATGATGAGGCCCACTAAATCCAAAGCCTGAATTCCTAGCTGCTCCAAAAACCCAGATCCCCTTTCCTTCAGGGCAGGAACGGTTTCATCGCCAAACCCTCCCAGGAGGTGAGTGCAAGGTACCAGTCCTGCAAGGAAGGAGAGGCTGAAACACATCTCCTCCCAAAGCAACACAAATGTTAACCGCACGCCACGCACACGTGAGCCACCAGCGCTTACCTTGGGTTGGCTCTAAATGAATTGATGAAGTTCTCACGAGTTACTGCTGAGGTAAGTTCTGTAGTATGTTTATTTTTCAATCAGCACACTAAGGCACAGAGAGGTTAGGTCACTTGTCCAACGTCCCTCAGCTGCAAAGTAGATAAGCCTGGATTCAAACTGCGTGTGGGATCCTGAGTCCACGCACTGCCTTGACACGTGCTACTGCTGCTTTGAGAGCTCCGACAACGAGCGAGGGATGTGCACAGGGCTAGGGGCCGTTCTGTGGGGCCTGTCCAAGGTCAGCGGCGATGCCCACCCACTCTGGCAGGAAGGCCGCTTGTGGCCTGAAGACCATGTGGAAGGGGGAGCCGGGCAGGGTGAAGTTGGCCAGGTAGACAGTGTTCCCACCCGCCAGGTAGGCAGCCCAGATCCCAAAAGTGCCCACAGTGATGATGCTGTGGTTACACTGCGTGAGCAGTGCAAAGTCCTTGGCCGGCGAGAGTTGAATGCCATTGCCTGCAAACATCACGTCCCCGAGGGAGCTACTGATGCTCTCCTGGCACCAGGCCATGTCATCGCTGGTGACCACGAAGACTGGGGTGTGGTAGCGGGCCCGGAACCAGTCCATGGCCTGCCGCAGGTAGCCCCGGTCAGCTAGCACGCCCTTCCACACCTTCGGCATGACTCGGACATAGTCCCCCCGGCGCACGTGGACCCCCACGAAAGTCACCTGCGAAGCCCACTTGGCCTGCAGGGCCCGGAGGAACGTCTGGGCCTCCTCGCGCACGTGGTCATGCAGGGTGAACTCCCGCAGGATCTCGTGGCGCAGGTGGTGGTAGAAGGTCCAGGAGCAGGGGTAGCCCGTGAGGCGCACGTACTTGCCTGGGATGTGGCGGTACTCCTCCTCCATCCAGTCGTTCAGGTGGTAGTTCTGCCAGGGGATCCTGCTGGCCGTGGCGCTGTGCAGCACCGGGAGGCTGATTCTGAAGATGGGGGCCAGGGTGCTGTGCATCCGGGGCGGGATGAAGGCGGGCCGCCCGTTCACCTTGGCCAGGGCGTACAGCGTGGCGTACTCGCCCATCTGGTTCCCCAGGCGGCCTATGGCGTTGATGGTGAACAGCCCCTCCCGGGCAAGATGTGTGGGGACCAGGACCACGTGGGCCGAGTATGCCCAGGGGGAGGGCACTAGAGCCAGGCGCTGCTGGCAGTGGAAGATGACAGATACCACGAAGATGACGGAGAGGAAGTAGATGGTGGAGGAGGAAGGGCGGGTGACCCAGAATCCCTTGATGGCTGCACGGAGGGAAGAAAGGACACGGTCAGGAAGGATGGCTGGGGGGATACGAGCCTCTTCACTCACCGCCTCCCAAATTCATTCATTCATTCGCTCAGTCAATCCATCCAAACCTGCCTTGTGAGTACCACCGTGGCAATGCAAGAACGCAGACGCTGGGATCTTTCCACCTGGTCTGAGTCCCAGCTCCACCCCTTGTTAGTGCTGTATGACTTTAGTAAAGCTACTAAACCTCTCTGAATATTAGTTTCCTCACCCTTTAAGCAGGGATGGTTAGGTGGAACAATTCGAAGGTGCCAATATTCAACCATATTTTACTGCATTTGCAGCCATTTCTGTGCTTCAACCTGACAGAACTACCTTATGAGGCTGCATGAATTAAATGTGATAATTTTGCAATGTCTTTGAACAGTGCCTAGCACGCAGGAAATGCTCTGTGTCATAAACTGAAGACTTCCAGAGTGTCTACCACATGCCAGGCACACACTAGAGGCAGGAAGCGAGCAGAGAACAAAAGAGACAAGAATCCTTGCTCTGCATTAAGGCGGGCGCCATGTGGAGGTTATAAGCACAGACCAGGAGGCCAGATCCAGAGGCCGGATCTGCTGGCTGGACAACCTTGGGGATGTTATTTAACTCCTTGTGGCCTCCTCTGAAAAACGGGGTTGTCACAGCACCCGCACTGGTAAGTGCTGAGCACTTCCTGTTGCTATTAGTGGGAGAGGCAGACTCAAGCTGGCCACAGACTCTTGAACTCTCTTTCCCCTGAATCTGGGCAGGCCTGTGACTGCCTTGAACAATTAAATATGTCCAAAGTGACGCTCTGCCTGTTTCTGGCCCAGGACTTAAGAGACCAGCACTTCCCACTTCATGCCCGGGAACGTTCTCTCTTCACTAACACATCAAGCTGTATAGTTTTAGCTTTTGTATGTAGGTCTGTGATGAGCCCGATTTTTGGGGTTAACCAATTTACTGAGATATAATTCATAAACCACACTATTCACCACTTAAACTATGCTACTGGATGGCTTTTCATATGCTCACAGAGCTGTGCAACCATCACTATCAATTTTTGAACTTTTGCATCACCCCAAAAAGAAACCCTGTACCCTTTAGCCATCTTCCCCCCCATCTTCCCAGCTTGCCTCCCCACTCCAGCTATCTGTTTTCTGTCTCCACGGATTTACCCATTCTGGATATTTCCTGTAAATGGAATCACACAATATGTGGCCTTTTGAGTCTGGCTTCTTTCACGCAGTTTGATGTGTTCGAGGTCCACCCATACTGTGGCAGGGATCAGAGCTTCGTTCCTTTTTTATGGCTGAATAATATTCCACTCTCTGGGTAGACCACATTCTGTTTCTGACCAGCTGATGGACATCTGGGCAATTTCCATCTGTTACCTATCGTGAATCGTGTTGCCATGGATATGCATGTACACGTTTCTGTGTGGACACGTGCTTTCATTCTCTCGGGCATCCCCGTGGGAGTGGAGTTGCTGGCCACAGGGTCCCTCTGCATTTCGTCATGTCAGGACCTGCCAGGCTTTTCCAAAGCAGCTGCCCCACTTTCCGTTCCCAGCAAGCAGCAGTGCACGAGGGGCCCCGTTCCTCGACATCCCCGACGCTGCTTGCCATCACCTGTCTTTCTGATCATGGCCGTCATGCAGAGGGGACTGACCGTGGGGCCACACTGTTAACTCCAGTTCCAGCCCTGACTCTGCTGGGCTTACCTGGGCTCTGTGGCCCTCGGCTCACCCCCTACCTCTGCATCCTTCATCTTCATAATGGGATAGATGGCTCTTCTTTGGGGGCTGCTTCCTTTTGAGTCGGCCTCTTCCCAAGCACTCACCTGAGCTCCCAGAAAGTTTTTTGCTCCCCAGTGTCCACCGTGTCCTGATCTGCTTTTCTCTTCTCCCCTGCTCTACTCCTCTGACCAATGTCCTGCGGTTCCCTGTGGCCACTCCAATGGCCACAATTCACCGGAGTCCTCACTGAAGCACTGGACTGCATGTACCCATACCCCAACTTTCCAGCTTCTGCCTCACCCTCTCCCATCCCTCCCTCTGCCTGCCAGGGCTCTGCAGGCCACCTCAGCTCTCGTCCTCCTCTATTCCAGGGCTCTTCACTTGATTAATCTGACCTTTTGGGGAAATCTGAACACTCTGGGGCCTCCTGGAATGGTTTCTCCTGGGTCCCCAGTGAGGTCCACTGGCTCTTATCACATGAGGACAAACTACGAAATTACGCACCCCCCGACTGAGGCCTAGGAGAAATGTCTCCTTCACTGCCTTAATTTCCAAAAAGCAAATTAAATCTACTCAAACCCCTCTTTTCACTTAGCTGATGAAAATTCTGTGCCAATCATTCTCACACTGCCCACCCAGCTCAGGGTCCTGCCAGGTGGAGGAGAAGCCTCGCTCCCCAGCACAGCCAGAGTCCCTGGCAGGTCCCAAGGCCAGGAAAGGTGAGGAGGGAAGGGACCAGGGAAGGGAGCCTGGGCCACTGGGGGGAAGCCGGCTCAGAACAAAGGCGCCTGCCACTCGGGTCCGCTTTCGCGGGGCAGTCGCCTGGAGCCCCAAGCTCAGACAGGCCTATTGGTCTATTGTCACCACTTTAAAATTCTTCCTAAATTCTGAACAAGGGGCCCCGTGTTTGCATTTTGTTCTGGGCCTTGCAAATCAATGCAGCCATCTGGCGGCCACCTTCTTCCATTTCCTGGAGTCTCAGGAGCTCCCTCTCGTGGCTGTCCATCAGCCTGGACAACCGGAAAGCCGCGGAAAATAATGGCTGGAGGCTGACGTGTCTATGGTGCCCCTGCATGTCAGGCCACGATTCCCCACTGGCCATTTTCCTGTAGGTGGGTGGCAAACCCCAACCTGAACTGAACTCATCTGGGGACAACACCTGGCCTGAAGGGTCAAGTGGCTATTTGTAGACTTTACTTCTCTTAGCATGAATACCCATGTGCTTTGCTGACAAAACAATTCCATGTTTGATAAGGGCATGTGGTGCGGACCCCCGCCAGGGGTGCCACATGGTACAAGTCTAGGCATCCGGCAATGGTGCCAAAGTGCAGAAAGTTCCAAAACACGCTGGCCCAGAGTGTCTGATAAGGGGCTGTGGGCACGGTATAGCTCATTTAGTCCTCCTGACCCCACCCCCAATGAGGAAAGTACATTTTTTTAATCCCCATTTAACAGATGAGGAAACTAAGGCACAGAGAGGTTAAGAAACTTGTTTTAAGTCACACAGCTAGGAAAGAAGAGGGGCCTGGATTTGAACCCAGGGAGCATGGCTGGGGACTCTGGATTGTCAGTTACTGTCCTGGCCTTTCGAGTATGTCCCAGGGAAGAGCAGTCCCCTACCAATCCTGACTCTCTGCCCAGTTACACATGCAATCTGACTTGCCCTGCCTCATGGGGCCTCCGTTATTTCTGGGCCACTGAGGCAGGGATAAAAGGGCTGTGGGAGCCCAGAGACGGGGGCTGCACGGTACCATGCTAAGCCCGCCTCTGGGCTGTGCCCCAACAGGCCCCGCCTACCCTGTTCTTCCAGAACTTGAGGAACCTCGCCCCACTCTCAAAAAAAACAAAAGTTTCCTCCCCAACTTGGGGACTCGTTTCTGCTCTTGCTGCCCTATCCCTTCCCCCACCCCCCAAGGCACCCTCAGGGGCGCTAATCCTCAGGCCGCTCAAGCAATTAAGACCTGAAGTGAGGAAGAAAGTAGCCCTCCAGGGAACAAGAGTTTAAGAGATTTCTTGTCCCTGGGTGGGAGGAAAATACAGGGAGACCTAAAATTTCTTCCTGAATTTTCTCTGGCAGCAAAACTAGCCTCCTGTGTGGCGGCCCTGGCCTCCTTCAGGTCTCAGCCCAAATGTCCTCTTCACCCCACTTAAATCTGCCGCACCCCTGCCCCCCACTTCCCTACGTGCTTTTGCTCCAAAGCACTTGACACCTTCTAACATTCTAGAGAACGGGATTCTTTGCTGCTGTTCTCTCTCTGCCCCTCCAGCAGGTGAGCCTGCCGCAGCAGGGGTTTGTGTCCTGCAGTGGGGCTCAGGCAGGACCAGCAGAATGGATTAGGGCCGTGAATCTTATCACAGCACTCTACCCTCTGGCTCACACCTGGCCCAGGATCCGACACCCCTCGCTTTGATATGGGGATGTCTGGCCCCCTGTCCCTTCCTCTTGCAGCTAACTCCGTCTCAGCCTCACGGCTTTTGGAATCACTTCTTTCAATCCCACGTCCCTGCCCCTGCCACGGTGGGCCCCTTCGGGCCCCTCTAACGTGCAGCCTAAGAGTCACCTGGAACCAGAATCTCCATGGCCCTGGCTGCGCCCCCCATCCCCCAGGGCAGAGGATCCCGAAACCCCTGTCGGGATTGGGCCCACACTATGCCACAGTACGTGCTGCGGCACTCAGGGCCACACAGCAGCAAAGGCCAGGCCCCAACTGCCCAAGGCCCTTGCTTTTCTCAGCAGGAAGTGACAGAAAACATTGTTTCTAGTCAAATCCATTCAGATATGGCACAGAGTTGGCAGCAACATTTGCATGAAAATTTCCTGATGAAAGCACTGAGGCCAGGCGGGAGGCTGGCGCTGGGGAAGCTGCCTTTGAGCTCTGGCCCCTCACTCCCTGGGGGGCCCACATCTCCCTGGGCCGCTGGAACCGCTGAGGCCTGAGGTGATCGCAGCTCCTTCGCTGCCCTCCCCACCATCTTATAAAGCAGCTGAGGTTTTTGGGTTTCCCCAAGGCTGATCTGATCCCTCTAAGAGTGTGGATTTTAGGGCTTGAAAACGACTGACCTTATCGCCCAGTTAACCCACAGCTGACAGAAGCTTCCGGAGAGTAGAAGGAGGGGCTGGCCTGGGGTCACACAGCCAGAGGCAGGAGCCCCACCTCAGGGCAAGCGCCCTGACCGCCACCCACAGTGTCAGCCCCTGCCTGGATCATGGCCACCACGAGGCAGCGCCGAGGCGTCGCGTGGGAGTGGAGTGGGATCCTAGACTCAGGACCCACACGTTGCGGCTGTTCCCTCCTACCTGCCTTGAGCCTCCTAGGCCAGTCTGCTCGGGGCTGTCCGGCTGCAGGACCGCTGGGGGCGACAGCTCTGGCGTCCCACACAGTCGCGGGTGGCCTGGCTGGCAGGGGTCCCTGTGGGGAGAGCGGGGATTGGGGCGGGGGTGGGGGCAGCAGTGGTGTTGGATTCTGCGGGCTCTGAGCTCCCGCCCAGAACCCCCACTAGCCTGGGGCCTGAGAACAGACACTCGCCACTCCCTCCGGAGAGCCCACCACGGCAGCCGCTCCTGCGGGAAGAAGAGCCTGAGCCTTCGGGGAACTGACTTCGGGACCGGGACCAAGGACGCTCTCTTCTTGGGCTCAGGTTTGACCAACGTCAGGGGCCTAAGGGCTGGGGGTCAGGGGACTGCATGCCAAGAGATTGGAAAAGGAAGCCTGGGTCCCCGATGGATCCCAGGCGAGCGGCCTAACCCTGGGTCTACTGGGAGCCTGGCTAGACTCTGCTCCTTAAGAGGGTGGGGTTGGGCTACAGATCCCTGGGGGGTAGCGGCTGGGGGACATCTGGGTCCTCATGGGCAGGGACTGGCTTCTGGATCCCTGAGGAGCACCAGGGGACTCACAGCCTGGTCCCCCAAGGTGCTAAGGGCCAGAAGGTGGTGCCCCCTGAAATACCCAGCAAGAGACATGTGGGACATGGGAGGGCTGGGTCTTTAACAAGGCTGGAGCTGAGGGGCCAGGGAAACACCCGGCTCACGAGCGAGCGCAAAATGGCGCCAGGCTCCTTGGGAGGGGAGGAGGGTGATGCCCCTCATCTGAGGCGGGGGAGGCAGAGTCTGCACACGGCAACAGCAGTGGGGACACAGGGGTGGTAAAATCGAGCTGGGGGAGGGTGTGAGCCACAGACTCCCAGCCCAGGCGCAGGCCTGGGTGCGGATTCGGAGCCAAGGGCCTGGGCGGGGGACCCAGAAAGGCTCCAAAGTCCCCAGTCCAGAGTGAGCTCCTCACTAGAGGCTGCCAGCCCTGGAAGAGGAAAGTGGGGGCATTTCAGAGCCAAGTCTGTCCTAGCTCCTGCCATCCCAGGGGTCTGGACTTCTGTTCCCCTTGAGCACCTTGGAATCTGGCACCTGCCCTGCCCCACCCTCCTGCTCTCTCCTCCGTCGTTACATACCACCCCCTAACATCTGTTCCCCATCTGCTCTGGGGACCCTTGGATGGGTGGAGAATGTGGGGACTCCGATCCCTAGACCCTGAGACCTAGGATGGCAGAAGGGGGCTGAGATGACCCAAAAGTCCCAGAAATCCAACCTGAGGTCCCCATACCCAAGTCCTAAAGGGAACCCAGGCATCTACTTTCCGAACTGCACAGGGACCTGCATCCTGCTCCCCAGCCCCAGGGTGGCCCAGGCTTCCAGCCCCCAGGTCCCCCACCCTTTTCCTGAGCTCAACTCTCTGGGCTTTGCACTTGGGTGGGAAAGGGTTAAGGGTGGAGTATGGGAGGGCGGGTGGGTGGCAGGGAGGTTGTTTGGTGATAATCCCCCTCCGTGCCCAGGGTGTGGAGAACAAGGTTAGGGCCCCACGTGGGAAAAGGCCACCACTCTGATCCTGGTGGGCCAGGGCCTCAGCCTCTCCCTTCTGATCCCCCGCCGGGCACCGCTAGCCCTTCCTTTCCCCTTCCCTCCCCTCCCCAGGGCCTGCCCAGCTGGCTGCTGTCCTCAGGCTCTCCTGGGTGTCTTGGGGCCCACCTGCCTGTCTCTCCCAGCCCCCAGGCCCTGCCAGCCTTGGTCTCTCACTTCCTGGGTGCCTGGCCCACCCCGTATTTGCCCCCCTGTCTGTGAGGTTCCCTCTCTGGACCGGGCACTTGCCTTGGGCCTGTGCTCCTCTCCTGGCTTCACTGTCTCTGCCTCCGTCTCTTCTTCTACCGGTTTGCCACTGAGTCTCCATCCATCCCTCAGTCCCCTGCCCAGTCCAGCCCTGCTCCCTGTCTCACCCGGGGCCCTCTATAGGTTTGCGTGTCTGTCGGGCCTCTGCCGCTGCTCTTGCCCAGCCCCTGCCTCTCCCTGGGGACCTCTGCCCCCTCGACACTGACGGATAACTCTGGGGTGTTAAGCTACGGATTAGTTCAGGCAAAATTCTCAATTTTGCTTGCGTTCTTTCCCCTGTGGGTTATGTAAACAGTAATTCTCCCCAGATGGAACTATTTTCCTCGCTTCGAAGCAGCCGGGAGGGGGCTTGGGCAGGCTGGGGTGGAATGTGAGCGTTCAGCAGGGAGCCAGATGGAAGCCAACTGGCTAAGGTCCCCAGCTCGGACACCTCCTCTCCTCTCCAGGTGCTTGCCCTGCTGTGACCATGCCTGTGACCTTTGCCCTCTTGCTCCTCCTGAGCCATGCCACTGCGGACCCGTGCTACGATCCAGGGGGCCACCCTCGCTTCTGCCTCCCGCCAGTGACCCAGCTGGCCGGTGTGGCAGCCTCCTGCCCTCAGGCCTGCACCCTCTCCCCAGGGAATGGCCTCAGCCCCGGAGGCACCTGCAATGGCAGCCTGACCCTGGCCCTGGGTGGCCCTTTCCTCCTGACATCTGTCAGCCTGCGCTTCTGCACCCCAGGGCCCCCAGCCCTAGTCCTGTCTACTGCCTGGACCGCTGGGGGTCCCTGGAAGCTGCTGTGGCGCAGATCTGCCTGGCCTGGGGCCTTAGGGGGCCCTGAGAGGGTGACTTTCCGCTCCACGCCAGGCCCTAAGGCCAGTATGGCAGCCAGCCACCTCCGAGTGGAGTTTGGAGGCCGAGCGGGGCTGGCAGCAGCTGGGCTAAGAGGTCGCTGCCAGTGCCACGGACATGCGGCCCGCTGCGCCGCCCGTGCCCGACCCCCTCGCTGCCGCTGCCGCCACCACACCACCGGCCCAGGCTGCGAGAGCTGCCGCCCGTCCCATCGCGACTGGCCATGGCGGCCCGCCACGCCCCGGCACCCCCACCCCTGCTTGCGTGAGTCCTGGGCCTCTCCCCACCCTGCTCTCCCCATCTTCATCCACCACTGCGACCCTTGTCCCTACAGGGACGAGATGCTCCCGTCCCTCCCCAGAACTGCATGCTCCTTGCTTCTCCCCACACTGTCTTGGACGCAGTCTCCTCCACGCCTCCTCACAGCCTCCCGGCCCCTCGCCGCCTGCCCTGCATCTCAGCTGCGCATAGGCCTGCCCACCCAGTGGGGCTCGTCTCTCCTCAACATTCATTGGCCTGTGATGATGATGATGATGATGTCAATGACATTTCCTGACACCCAGCCCAGGGCCTTGCTGGTTGAACAGTTGTAGGGAAACAGGGCAGCTGGGCGTTTCCTGACTCCTCACGCCAACCACACAGGGAAAGTACTGAGTCATTAAACACATATTTATCAATCGGCTGCTATGTGCCAGGCAGGGACTGTCAGCAGGCCCAACCTACAGATGAGGAGTCTGAAGCTAGAGGTGGCAAGCCCCTGCACGAGGACTCGTGGCAGCTGTGTGTGGCAGGGCCAGGATCTGAGCTTGGGAAGCTGAGTTCTGGGGTCTCAGCTTGTCCCTGCCAAGCTCCTGTCGGGTGCTGTCACACCAGGTGTTCTAGAGTAGCAGACAGGAGCCCAGCCTCAGTAGCCAGCTAGACTACCTGGGCCCAAATCCCAGCTCCTCTGCTTACCAGCTGAGTGACCTTAGGCAAGTTACTTAATGTCTCTGTGCCTCAGTCTCCTCCCCTGTGGAGTGGGGATCGTAACAGCAAATCCTTCATAGGCTGCAGTGAAAAGTCACTGAGCTTACGTATACAGAGCCCTTAGAATAAAGCCTGACACAGTACCTCGCGTGAAGGAAGAGCTCCCTGAGCCAATGTCACAATTCCCCAGGTAGGGAAGGTGAGGCCCAAGGGGGAGCGTCACTTTCCCTAAGTCTCACTGCCAGCAAGGGGCTGGACTTGGAGAGCCAGGCCTTCATAGATGCCATGACTATCCACTGGGCCACCCAGCTGGACAAGTGCCCCCAGGCAGGTCCCGCTCAACGCTGCCTCTCCACGGTGCTTCCAGGCTCCTGCTTCCAGCAGGGCCCTTCCCATTTCCCTCCAGCAGCCCCTCCTGGGGGACAGACAGTGTCAGCCCCTTCCAACCCTCCCACCTCCAGCCTATGACCCTTGGTAAAGGGTCTGAGTGTGTTACCAGCCCTGGGAGGTAACTGTGCTCCACCAACAGACACAAAGACAGACACAGACACACACACACCTGTGTGCACAGATGCGTTCCCTGGCCTTCCTCTCTACCTCCCACGTCCTTTGCCACGCTCCCATCTTTCCTCACACATGAAGAACATCACGTGGACCAACTCACAGACTATGCTACCGCCCTTAGCTCCCTACTCTGCGCTCATCCCTATTCAGGACTTCCCTGGAGGCCACCACTGTCCAGGATTTGTGTCCCCCTTGCCAACTCAGGGCCTCCACTCAGTGGGCCCATTCCCACCAGCCAAATCTGAAGATCTGTCCCCTGCAGGGGAGAGAGGGTAGGGAGACTCACCTGGCCCAAGGGTGGGGTGGCCTTCATCCGGGGTCTGGTCAGGCTATCCTGAGGCTCGCCAGACGTCCCCAGGCTGAGCTGGGCACTGCCCTCCAAGCCTGGGTGGGAGACTGGCAGCGCTGTGGTGGAGAAGGTGGGGTGAAATGAACTCCTACGCTGGGCTTTCTAGACATGGTGGTCTGCATCTCCCCTCTCCCATCTGAGCTTTCCAGAGGGGAAGTGAGGTGAAGTGGGTGAACCTTGGGTTAGGAAGACTCCAAAGCCTGACTCTACCCACTGATCTCAATAGCACTGCCACCACTAATGGCCACAAAAACCCCGGGAGAGAAGGATCAAGATCCCCACTGGACAGGGAGAAAATGGAGACTCAGAGAGGGAAAGTCATTTTCCCAAGAACACACAGCTGTCTCTCAGCTCCCTGACCACCCACGGCTCCTCCAGGCTCTCTGGGGCCTGCCAGTCCAGGCCTCTCAAACCTCTCAGAGTCAAAACCCCCTTAAGTCCCGGTCCCCTCAAAGAGTGGCCCATGAACCCCCCATGTCAACATCTTACTTTGGAATCATTGCTAGAGACCCAAATCCCTGGGTCCGGCAGAAGCTCTGGAATCTGTGTTGTTTTCTCAAAAAATGTGTCCCTGGTAATTCTGATGAGCAGTATGGTTTGAGAGCCGCTGCCTTAGAAAATCCAATAAATGCTCCCAGGAAAATGTACATCCTAAATAACCCTCACACGAGCTGCCTAAGAATTACTAGAGTGTGGTTACTAAGAGCACAGACTCTGGACCAGAAGTCTTGGGTTCAAATCTGGCCTCCTTCCACCCCTTAGCTGCATTACTTTAGGCAGGTGATGGCGCCTCCCTATGCCTCAGTTTACCTCATCTGTAAAATGGGGATGATGAGTACCAACCTCACAGAGCTGTTGTGAAGATGAGATATGACAAGCACCTGGCACGTAGAAGCACAAGATAGCTCGGTGCCAGGCCCTGGGTTGAGCATTTTATATTAATATCTGCTCTATCTCATTTAAGCCTCATGAAGTAAACACTACACATGCCATTTTACAGCCAAACAAACCGGGCTACAGAAAGGAGAAGTCATGTGCTCAAGGAACACAGAACGGTAGACATAGGGGTCTGGCTCCACAGCCCACGCCCTGCCCTTCTCTAGGTGCTCACAGTTTCAGAGAGATCTTCAGGAGGCTCACGAGTCCCACCGGGCTTATCCAGCTCCAGTCCAATGTACCCATTTTATTTTATTTTATTTTATTATTTTTTTTTTTTTGAGACAGAGTCTCACTCTCTTGCCTGGAGCGAGTGCCGTGGCGTCAGCCTAGCTCACAGCAACCTCAAACTCCTGGACTCAAGCGATCCTACTGTCTCAGCCTCCCAAGTAGCTGGGACTACAGGCATATGCCACCATGCCCGGCTAATTTTTTTTCTATATATATTTTTAGCTGTCCAATTAATTTCTTTCTATTTTTGGTAGAGACGGGGTCTCGCTCTTGCTCAGACTGGTGTCGAACTCCTGAGCTCAGAACGATCCGCCCACCTCGGCCTCCCAGAGTGCTAGGATTACAGGCGTGAGCCACCGCGCCCGGCCCTGTTGTGTTATTCTTATACCACAGACAACTGGAGAGTTACCAGTCCTGATGATTCCTTTTTCCAAATCTGGCTCACATAGTCTCTTTCTTACCATTTCCGTTGTTGCCAATTTAGTTCAGACCCTAATCACCCCTTGACCAGGCCATTACACTAGTCTCCCATCCATTGTTAAGACCTCTAATCTTCTCCCCCACTTATTTCATCTTATAAACTAATATTGCCAGAATTTCTTAGAATCCTTCATTGGCCTACTATTGCCTAGGCAGTGGTTTTTAACGTATGATCTGTGGAACCTTAGCTCCCCAGGACTTCCTGATCTGATAGTTTAAAGGTATTTTTGTAATAAAATTGAAAGACAAATTATGGTTATTCAGTCTTGGTTATATGGCAGACATTTTCTGGAAAAAGAAAGACATAAACCTATCATCACTTCAGGGGAAACAACAAACAGTATTTATTGCTAATGACAAACTTGAAGACTACAAGCAAAAATTAGAATTTTGTAAAGCTGACATCTGCCACCTTGAGACTGACAGCTTCCCAGTAGTGCTTAAAGTCTCTCCTGATGAGATCAAGACTTTTCCAAAGATTGATGAAGGTGATTTTTTTGATATTGTATGATGAAAAGTGTCAACATTTGGAAGATCTGCAAATCTGAGTGAACAAGTATTTTCTAAGTGATCAGTGCATGACGTTTATAAACTCATGTATATGGAGTAAAAGATCCACTCGAAGGACAAGGTGGACCATGATTTTTAATGTAACAGAATATGAAAGGTTCATTGTGATTTCAGATTACTAACTTTTAAAAGACAACTGTTGGTCGGGTTTTGGTATAGTGTTAAAGAATATCCATAATTATATGAAAATACTATTAAAATACTCTTCACTCTTCCAACTAAATGTCCATGAGTCCAGATTTACTTCATATCCATATATATCAACCAGAAAAATATAAAACAATAGATTGAATATAGAAACCAATATAAGAACCCAATTTTCTATTCAGCCAAACTTTAAAGAGATTTGCCAAAATGTGCAATAGTGTTATTCTTATAATTCTTTTTGTTTTGGAAAATAATTTCTTTAAAATTGTGTTATTTATATTAACATGCAATAATTGTGTTGTTTTTATTGTTAAATGAATATATAATTTAAAAAAATTCTGTTTTAATTTCTAATATGGTAAATATTGATATAACCCACATAAACAAAAAATCTTTTAAGTCCTTAATAATTTTAAAGAGTCTAAAAGGATCCTGAGATCAAAAATTTGAAAACTGCTGGTCTACAGAATAATATTCTGTTTTGGAGACATGCTTTCCAAAGAGATCTTTTGACTTACCTCTGATTCTTTTTAATGTTTCTGAAATTATTTAATTTTTATAATGAGGGCAGCATTCAATGTCCTTAGTATCCTCATAGGACTAGGACAGAGCAAATCTAAAATTGTTTCCAATTTTGCTATTAAGATTCCTCATTGTGATTCTAAGTTAGTTATCTTTTTCTCTAGTGAATTTTAGATACTAAAAATAATTGGAAGTCAGAAATTAGAAGTAAGTCACTAGAGCAAAAAATAAAAATTAATAGAATTGGTAAGGTGAAACAGGGCAAAAATCTGAGCTTGTCCTGTTAATATAGTCATGGTATGTGAGCCTTGCTTCATGGGAATGAGGACATAATAAAATGAATACATTGAATCTATAGGTTATTTTAAAATACTATGTTATTGCTTAAAATGCCTTTGAAACCTTAACCCAGAAGTGCCAAAAAGGAACAAAAACCAGCACTTATTTTTTTCTTCCTGTTTTCCTTGGTGTATATTCTGATAAAATGATCAAAAAGTGAGCATCAGGGGGAAAAAAATCCCACAAAGCTGTAAAATCTATAGGATGGCTAACCAATATCTCAATTTAGACAATTTTAAAAAACATGGAAGTGTTACTCCCTATTTCATTGCTCTGTGTTTCATCCTGTGTTTAGCACTAGAGAGGGGTGGTTCAGGGTCCCAAAGTGCTTTTTGAAACATTGTCTTGTTTTCTCAATACCATGAAGAAACCAGACCAAAGTTCAGGTTAGACAAAGGGAGAGCATTAGACCACAGAGAGAGGAGAATTTAGGTTTTCTTAAATTCAGTGTTAATACAGATTTATATTTTATCAGGAAACCTGGGTTATACTATAAATGTGGTATATCTTATATTCTAACTTTTATGGGCAGGATCTGTCAATGTGTTCTTGCTGTAGTATAGATCATAAAATTACAGTGGGCAGTTTAGGTAACCCACGGCTAACTTATGTAATAAAGTTAGTCATTTGAAAGAAAACTTGTCTGGGCCACAAAACTACCATACTTCCACATAAATTAGGTACATCCCTTTCTGTTGATGTCGCCTTGGGTATTTGACTGTAAAAATAGGCCTACCTTGTGGTAAAAATCTACCTTGCATTTTTGTCCAGCTTGCGTGAGAAAATCAGTTTTGATATAGCTTTTAAGTATAGGCAAGAATATCCTATACGTGCACAAAAGTGATAAAAGTCAGTTTCTTTAAAGCTTTTTGTGATAATTTTGAGAAATTTTGAAGTCAAAAGAAAACTTGAGAATACTTTAAGATGGAAGGAAGAGCCGGGTTGGGGGAATCACTGGCGGGGAGCGGAGACGCTGCACATACAGCAGGTGCTGCCGCGCATGATGGGTGGAACAGAAGCGGAAAAATAAGGGGGAATGAGAAAAACCAGTAAACTTCTACAAATTAGTAATGTGTCTAGCCAAGCCTTAGTAACCTCTTTGGCTCTTGGACCTTGAATTATCTTTGGGGAGACGATAAACTCCCCAAACCTGCAGAACACACGTTTAGATAGGACAGAAAGTTAAGGCGGAAGAAATAATGAAGATAATGTAATACCGGACATGTAAGGGAGCCCACGAAGAGAGACCTGTGTAGTCCTGCAAAGAGGAGGGGTAAGCACTGACTTGCTGCTTCCTTTCTGCAGAACTCTAGCTATAATTATGCAGATTTGGTTAATTATAGTATAAGACATCTAAATCGTTGAGATTTCCTTGAAGTCAATCCCAGTAATACCGGTCATCCTGTGACAAAGACAAGAAGTCTGCAGAAAGCAAAGATTATGTAAAACACCTGATGGATAAGTGTCACAGTGTCACTTATGATTCACAACTCTCCTGCCCTCATGGATGTTTGCTTTCTAATGTCTTCAGTTTGAGTTGTTCCCCTAGCACAATAACTAAATAGTAATAGATGATGCCTTCTAAGTAATCCCTACAGTATATTCCTGAGAGGAGTTAGTCCTTCGAGGCTAAAGAACTTTTAATATATATTGAACTGTCGTAAAAGCCTTATTTAATGGATCCAATGTGTACTTATTATTAAGATAATGCTCCAAGTTTCACGATAGCCCAAATAAGTGAGTAGTTCAAATCAAAAAAAATTAAAGTAACAAAGATGTTAGTAACCACTTGGTATTTTATTGAGGAAATGAGACATTTGGGAAATTGCTGAGACATTTTGCTTTAATATTTGGGACGTCTACCCCAAAGGGACACGATGGTAGTACGTGTTGATCTTTCCTTGAGAAGATTGTTTTCTGTTTTTAAGATGCTGCTGGCCTCTAGCGGTCATATGATGCTATTGTTTAAACATTTCCAGTTTTTAGGAGGGTAAAGCCATTCTGAAGGCATAGTCTGCCAGAGTCTTCACTCTCATTCTCAAAGTGTACATGGAACATCATCTTCCTCCTAAAAATTAGAGGCTATATCTTTCGTTCCTGTGTCTGGTTCCCCCATACCTCTGTATCGCGAGTGATGTTGTTCCAGCCCTGAAGCAGCCTCCCGTCATTTACTGCGTGTACACAGCGGTTATTACTGTGTCAGGTTTGTGCTAACAGTTCTTCCCAGGGATGTCAGCCCTCTTCTCTGCAGACTGTAGGGCCATTTTTGCCTTGTTCTGTACATGACAGTTTTTATTTTCTTAAGAGGAAGTTTTCAGTTTACCAATGAGATTCGTGTTTAGATTCACCCTTTTATTAATTTGATTTTGAAAAATCTTACATTTGAAATTGATAATGATTTGTTACTTTTGTTTTTCTCTTTTGTCACACAGATGTGAAGGGACCACCTACCCACCGTCTGTCTTGCGGCCAGTCCCCCTACACCGAGACGACAACATGGGAGCGGAAGTACTGCATCCTCACAGACAGCCAGCTGGTTTTGCTCAACAAGGAGAAGGAGGTGAGATAGATGTTAATGAGGAAAGTTACTTTCCTTTTCTGAGTAAATTCCTAAAATTGCTTCGTTTTTATTTTCATTTTGATAAGTTACATTATAAAAATAGAGACTTGATAAGTGATAAACTGTAGATAAGTCTAAAGGGTTGTCAGTGTCATAAAGACATTAGGCTATTGCTATGAAGGGTGACTTTCACAAGATGGGGTGGATTTTTACTAAGGAACAATAAAAGAGAGATTGTGTCAAGTTGAGGAATTTGGAGTGAAAAGAGGTTAGATTGTATACATCTGGCTCTGAAAATGGTCTAAGGGGGCTATTGGAGATACTAGTCTAATTCTTAGCAAAAACAAATGGCATTAATTGGAATAATTGAAAGAGGTTTAATGAAGGGGTTACTTACAGATCATGGGTGGCATAAAGGCCTCATGAAGGGGTAGGGAAGCACCCTGAACTAGCAACAGCAGAAAGCAGTGATCACCCTAGATCTTCAGGACAAGGGAAGGAAGCAATGTTTCTGGAACCTAGAGAAAAGGGAGGTAAGGATCCACAGATGAGAATTAAGAAATGTGTTTCCTGTTCATTGCTTCTTCTGGATTCGCTCTTCAGGAAGGATGACTTACCCAGGGGATATTCTACCTACATCTTTTTAGTTGCTGATACATTTTTGCACGAGAGGGCTGTGTGGCGGTTGCTGTGGTTATACACAAAAGAACACAGCCCCTACCAAAGCAAAAATGGCCAATAGGGAGGAGATAAGAGAGAATAAACACTCCAACTCTCTCTCCTCTCACCTTCTGATTTCTTACCAGGGTTACCTATTGGCCAAACCTAACTTGAAGCAGGAAAAGATTGCTTTTGATGTGTTCTGTAGAGGTCAGCTTCCTGAAAACACGTAACAAGGGAGAGAAAGCAGGGCAGAGAGTAGAGGAGATCTGGAGAGGTAGACAGAATGCAACCAGCACAGACTTCTTGTTCTAGGTACTCTTTCTCATTCCTCTAAATTAAAAGCCTCTTAAACTTATCACATACTATTCTGCTTCACTCCTCAGACTATTACAGTTCACAAGTCCTTCCATATCCACATCATTCATTTGCTTCCTGGTGTTTAATCAAACTATTGATATAATTCTGGTTTGGCAGGGCCATAGAACCATCCTACTCCCAACCTCTACCACATAAAAGAATAAGAGAATGTAACCTTGACAAAGAAGAGGGTTAGCGAGAGGGAAGGAGAAAAACAGGTCTGAGTCAATGAAGGAGAAAGATTAATTGCCAAATGTATAAATATTTGCTGCCTCTGATGTCCTCTCTCTTTCTTCTTCAGCCAGCCTGAATCCCATAGTCAGTCATTTTAATTACTCCCTTGCATACTGTCTCCTTGCTCTTTTCTTGCTTCATCATACACAGTTGGCAAGGTGATAGCTCAGTTAAATCCTCCTCATCGGATCTGCCCTGCCTCCATGCAGCTTATGTGTCTGGAGAAAACCACGCCACCGCTCTGGTCTTCGAGCTGATGGCTGCACACCGCGTGTGAGCCCTCAGTGCTGCTCAGCAGTCAAAAACCGTTTTGCTAGGTCAACTGCTGCCTCCCCTCCTGGACTAGAGCTGCTCAGTCTTTCTGTGGTGTAGTACCAGTTGCCGCCCCCCGCCTCATCAAGATCAAGAAAATACAATAAAGTGAATTGTTAAGAAAAATGAAATTTTACAGATCCTAAAAATACAAGCCCAAATTTTTATTAGATTTAACAGACATGAAATTACCATTCAATAAATATACTCAACACAATCATAATATATGAAAAGAAGGAATATAATTACAAAAATTGTATATATTCGTGGAAAGTAGACTGTACAATGAGACAAATCCACTGATTACACCAATCCTGCTGCTTCTCAATTTTTGTACTGTTTTGTTTATTGCGGAATGATTTTTTCATACTCTTTCCTCTCTCCTCAAACCTCCAATCTCTTCTTTATTATCCTCACTTGAGCTGATGACTTTGCTTATTGCTTCACTGAGAAAATGGAAGCACTCGGAAGAGAACATCTGCATACTCCATTACTGTATCTACCTAACAGCCACCGTTTCCTTATGCCCTGATTTGCCTCCTTTGTCTGTGGTTGAACTGCCCACTGTCCTATCATCAGCCCTCTGCTTGGGGCCATGCCATTACTTTTAGCCTATTCAAGAATTTATCACTAGCATTTTCCCCTACCTTTTTTTTTTTTTTTACATCTGCAGTTTTTTGCTCTCTGCCAGATCATTTCCCATCAGCATGCTGTTATTTTCCTCACCTGAGAAAAAAAGGGCTATATTAACCTCACTTGTACCTCCAGTTACCACCCCTTTTTCTTTTTCCCTTTATAGCAAAAATTCTTGAACCTTCTAAACTTACTGTCTCTAATTCCTATCCTTTTGTTCTCTCTTAAACGTGCTCCAGTCAGACCCTTACCTATATCACTCTGCCAAACTTACTCTTGTTAAACTCGCTGGCCACCTCCACAGTGCTAAATTCAGTGGCCAATTCTCAGTTCTCATTTTTACTTAATATGTTAGTGGCATTTAATACGTCTGATGACTCATTGCTTCTCCTGAAATCACTATCTTTACTTGGTTTCCATGACCCTCTGCTCCCTTTGTTTTCCTCCTGCCTCTCCGACAGTTCCTTCTAAGTCTCTTTACAGATTTCTTGTCTCACCAAATCTTAACACGGGAGTGCCACACAGTTCAGTTCTCGGACCTCACTTTCTTAGGGATCTCATCCAGTCTTACGACTTTAAATAAATATCCTCTCATGCTGACGATTCCTGATTTTATATCTTAAACCTATACATCTCTCTTTTTTGGACTCGTACATCCATCTGCCCATTACAAATCTTCACTGGGATATGTAAGAGTCATCTCCAACATGCTCCACGTTGAGGCCCTAATCTTTGCTTCCAAACTTAGCAGCATTCAGTCCCATCTCCGTTAATGACAACTCCATCCTTCCAGATTTCAAAGCCAAAAACTTCCCCAACTCACGATATTCCAGACATACTGGCTTTGTCACTATTTCTTGAATACATCAGGCATATTCCTCCCTAAGGCCTTACCTAGTCCTGGCTTTTCCTTCTACATGGAACAGTCTTCCCTCAGATAGTTGCATGGCTCACTTTCTCATCTCCTTCATCTCTTTTCTTATGTTACCATCTACTCAGTAAGGCCAACCCTCGCTACCCTATTTAAAATCGCAGCTGCTCCCCACATCTCTATCCAGACCTTCTGATTTAATTGCCTGGCTAACCGTTTTTTTTCAATAGCATTTGCCACCTTCCAAAATGCTGCATAACTTATTATATTTACTGTCTCTCTTCTTCTACTGGAATGTATGCTTTGGAGCAAAGACTTTGTCTATTTTGTTCAGAGATGTATCCCTCAGGGCTTAGAACAGTTCCTGACACATAGGAAACTCTCAGTAAGTGTTTGTTTAATGAATGTTGCAAGAGCCAAATTATAAACTTTTATTTCTGAATGTTCATTTCCTTAATAAAAGTTTGAGAGGAGACATCTTCCATTTTTTTCCTGTAAATCTACCTGGAACATGAAACTTGATTCCCTATTTTTTTCTAAAACTAGATAATAAAAAGAAGAGAAAAATAATCTATAAGGTGCCTTTCCACAGTTGAATATATGATTCCATCTTTATTTATTGAGCATCTATTATGTATGTGGTATTGTATTTGCAGAGATGCACTTTTGTTGAGACACACTGAGGTAAATTAAAAGTTATAACCATTTGGAACTTGATAGAGGTGGTAGTTGCAGAACATTGTGAATATACTAAGTGTGACAGAATTATTCACTTTATAATGGTAAACCATGTTATGTGAACTTTGCTTCAGTAATTTTTTTTAAAATTGTAATATAACCGCAAGGGAAAGATTAACTGAGGTATTGCCTAGGGTGAGTTGTGGTTTGGTGTGGAGAATGCCAGAAAAGCTTTTACAGAAAAATTTATGCTTGGGCCATGTCTTAAGGGACAAATTGGAGCTCACCAGGAGGAAAAGAAGGGAAGGACATTCCATGTGTATATAAGGATACAAAGTTGAGAAACACATTATCTCTGGAAAACTGCAAAATGTTTAGAGTTCTTAGAGCATAGTCTGCAAAAGGAAAAGTGACAGCTGGCAAGAACCAGACAGTGAAGAGTCTTGAAGGCCATGGCGAGGGATTTGGACTTTATTCTGGAAATGATCTGGACCAAAGAAAGGTATCTAACAAGGCAATAACATCATCAGATTTGCTTCTTAGAAAAGTGACTCTTTTGATTATATGGAAAATTGAGTGGAAGGGAGTAGAAGCAAATAGATGAGTTGGGAGATTACTGCAGCAGACCACGTGAGGAGTGATGCAGGGATAAATTTGCAAAATAGTTTACAAAAACCCTTTAATGCCTCAAGACAAGTGGTTATGTTCTAATATTATTAAATTAGAAAAATTGAATTAGGTCCCTAGGGAGAAAAAAAATGTGAAACCATTGCTATGCCTCCTACTTGAATGATAAGTTTAGAATTCTCTTAATTTCATTACAGGAAAAGATTGGAAATCCATGTTTTGTGGAAGGGCCAGAATATGCTGTGACTCTTCTACCTTTCACCCACACTGAAGAATTATAAGGAGTGTAACTCTTAACCTTGGAATTTTGCACTGAATAATTTAGAATTCCTTGAAATGAGTTTAAGGAATTTCCTGCTAAAATTATCTAAAAAGGTTGTTTTGATCATGGAGGTGTTTATTGCTGTGTTAAAAAGATTAATTAAAAGGATTCTGTAAGGATTTTTTTTTTTTTTTATCCCTGAGACAATGTCTCACTCTGTTGCCCAGGCTAGACAGTAGCATCCTGATAGCTCACAGCAACCTCAAACTCCTACACTCAAGCGATCCTCCTGCCTCAGCCTCTCCAGTAGCAGGGACTAAGGATTTAAACTGAACCTTAACCAGGCATTGCTGAAATGTGGGAGAATTATATTAGTCTAGTATCACTCATGTATTAAGTCAGCATGTAGAATTTTTTAATGCTGTCTTTTAACTCTGCATGTTTCTCGTCAGAATTGGGAAAAAGTCATTTGGAGGATATACATGTGAGTGTCAAATACACCAATTACCAATTTGGGGAATGTAGCAGAAGGGTAGATCTGGGCAGAATGCTGAGAAAGAAGTTTGCCAGGAGTGTCACCTTGAGAGATGACTCATTGGTTCAGTAAACTGTTTCGTGCAGACCGTGCCAAGTAGACATTGTTTATGTGTCATGAAATGTACTTCCTGCCTGGGTGCCAGGAAAGGCCGCACTGGCTTGATACCAGCCCGGTTCACAGAGGGCATAAGAGGCCCTTTGATTTCCATTTTGCTTGCAAGAGATAAGACCAAGTAAACTAGAGAGATTAAGGAGTTGAGGGAAATGGTAAAGAAGACAAACATGAACCCCTCTGAGGTACAGCCATTATAAAAATACAAAAGAAAGCTGAATTTGTGAGTTTCTTTTGGCAATAATAAGCCATCAGGACAGGGTAGGTTTGACTCCATTTTTCTTAATGCAAACTCTACTTTCTGTATTTGGAATTTTTTTTTTTGAGACAAAGTCTCACTGTGTTGCCCGGGCTAGAGTGAGTGCCATGGCATCATCCTAGCTAACAGCAACCTCACACTCCAGGGCTCAAGCGAGGCTTCTGCCTCAGCCTCCCAAGTAACTGGGACTACAGGCATGCGCCACCATGCCCGGCTAATTTTTTCTATATATTTTTAGTTGTCCAATTAATTTCTTTCTAATTTTAGTAGAGACGGGGGGTCTCGCTCTTGCTCAGGCT
>CAUYSK010103272.1:0-16650 GCA_963575035.1 Avahi laniger | reverse complement strand
CCCCGACCCCCCCGCCCCCAACCCCTGCCTTCCGGCTGCCCCCGCCCCGGCCACACCCGGTCCCCCTGCCCCCGCCGCGGTGGGGGGGGGGCCCACCGGGGGGGGGGGGAAGGAGTGAATTCACTTTTCCTCTGCCTTATTTGTTCTGCCCACCACCCCTGGTGGTGCCTGCCCACATTAGATGAGGGGGATCCTCACTCAATCCACTGATCCAATGCCAATCTCTTGGAGGTGGCGGTAGCAGTTACAAGGATACCTTAACCTGTTTCCTTAAAAGAATCCAATATGAGTGTTCTGGCTCATATAATTTTACATAATATAATTTTTTGGAGGGAGGGGAGAATTTAAGAACATCCTTTCCCCAGAAACACAACAAGTGACAATGATAAAAAAGTACAACAGAAGGCCAAACTGAAAGAACCGTATCAATGTTTAATCACAGCAGGTTATGGGTGGTAGAAGCAATAGGTATTAAATGTAATTGAAACAAAATATTCCAATTCCTGTGTGGGGTGAGAGGTAGAGGTATAGCCTGTTTTCTGGATGTCTCCATCCCACAACCTGCTGGAATATTCCCAAGTGGATTGTGCCCATTACGAACACATTGGATCAGCATCCTAGGAAAGTCTGGAGTGTGCACGGCAGGATAGCTTAGGTAATTTCACCTCACCTAGCAAATCGGTCTCTTAGTCACACAGTACAGAGGCATTTTCTTTCTACAAAATGGATAATACAAAAGAATACTCCAGCCAGCATGCTAATAAAGAGAAATAAAGGTGTCTGGGAAAACTCTTTGAAACCCTCAATGGCTAATTTGGGAATTCTAGACTTTGTGTGCTGAAGAGACAGTATAAAGATATTATTAAACAACTCTAATACATGAGATGTATTACATCGAGGAAGCACTCTTATTTTTATAATTGCTACTTATCGCAGACCTTTTATTATGATCTCAGAGGACATTTCCAAAAGCTAATACTGTCACTGTATCTCGAACGGGGTTATTTGGGAGTTTTCTTTTCTTACAGAAGGATTGCTTTCATGATCTCCTCTTCCCAGCACCCCAGTTTAATAACCATGCCTTTTCTGTACACTGTTATTAAGCTGGGGTTCATGATCCCCCTTTCGAACATCAGATTAATAATTTTGGCTACCGTGAGTTAGGGAAAACAGAGTCTACATTCTTTATTATTCCCCTTTCTGGATGTCAAGCCTGCTTACAGTCCCATGGCTGTGTGTGTGTGTGTGTGTGTGTGTGTGTGTGTGTGACAGACAGATAGACAACAGACAGAAAGAATAAAGTCTCAGATTTGGAGCTACCAGTTTTCCATACTCTGTGTTTAAAGGTCAATGACCACGGCCATGTTTTTCATCCATAATCATAATCTGATCTCTAGAAAGTGTTCATGCATCTGCAGACCACGGTCACTCATTTGGCAGGACCAGACACAGGACCGGGGCAGAGACACTTTGCAGGTGAAAGGAAGAGGCGTGGTAACCCCTGGTCTCGGGTTCAGCCACTTGGTAGATGGCCCCTCACTAGTTCAGATACCATTACACACAGGCAATAACACTTGTGGGTGATCAGAAGACCCCAAAACATATTGCTCTAGAAGGAAAAGTGAATCAAGAGCAGAATTTGATTTCCCCATAACTTTCCTCTTTACCAGAACTGTGCTTTGATATGATACTCAACATATACAGCCAAAAAACATGGTCTGCAACATGCTTGACCAAACATATCTCAGGATTGTTCTTCCTGAGAAAGAGAAAAATTCTAAGAAAACAACAGATACCTGTTAGCACAGTGCATTTCAATAAATTGAAATGTTCTCATTTCCATCATAACAAACACTGAGACACTAGACAAGACACATAACTTTGTTTCTCTCTTTCATCATCTGTAAAAATTTTCCCCATTTGTAAAAATTTAAGAGACAGGTGGTCTATGTGTCATACACATAGCATACAGTGGCAAACAAATTGAGCATTCAATTGGGAACATATGTTGTATTTATATAAAAATGGCATTTTAAAATTAAAAACCTGAAAATTTCTGTAATGTGGAGTTATAAATCACCTTTCCTCCTTCAATATGGAAGGAAACCAACTTCTGCTGTAATTTCGTATTTATCGGTCCCCGATGCACCTAGTTTTCACGTAGATGCTATGAGGAGCTAGCAGAGGTAAGATTCCCCTGGGAGAAAGAGAGAAAGAGAATCTTCAAGTGTCCTCTTCTGGCCCCCTCCAGAGTCATTCAGAGTTCTGGTGACGCTGCAGATTGCAGACTCCCTGCCTACACTTCCTGGGACCTGAGGTGTTCCTCATAGGACAGGCACTGTCTTCTCCACGGGTAAATGGCCGTTCTGGAACTCAGAGGTGCATATGGTCTCACTCTGGGGTAGACTGGATGAATAGAGAGAAAAGTACCCCCGGGCTGTAGGATAAGAGAGCAATGTTCTTGCAGAGCAGGGTGAAACAGGAATCTGCAATGTGGAGCTGAGTGCAGAGAGGAGCCTGCCAGAGGACAACCAGACATCGGCTTGACGAACAATCCCGTCGTTGTATAAAGACCTGAGGGAGGCCGTGAGCCCATCCCGCATTGTCAAAGACTGGGTCACCAGGTGCCCGGATGTTAACCTGTTTGCCACGTCACACTGATAAGTAACGGAAGAGGAGGAAATGACACCAGATCTCCTGGCTCGAAACCCTGCATGTGCCCTCACCGCAGCGTGCGATCTGCCCGGGACCCTGGATTCTCTGCTTGGGTCTGGCTTCGTGAGGCTTTGTTCAGTCCGCTCAGCACAGTGTGTTCAAGCAAAACTGAGCTGCCTCAAGAGAAACGTCATCTTGCACCTTGTTCTACTAACCCACCTGTGGCTTCACTGTGGTTATGACATCTTTATCCATGGGCTCAGTATCTTGACAACAAAATAGGGGTATACGCTTTGTACCAGTTACTGCACTACGCTCGATACACAAAGTTGGAAAGGACTTGTCCCCTGGCCCTGGGATTTCAGTGCCCTGAAGGAACACACACTGGGACTAAATGTACGGTGACAGGCACTATGAAAGAGGTCCTCGCAGAGGGCTACGACAGCACAGAGGAGGAGCATTTCATCAGATGTGGAAGTTAGGTAGGTTCCGCAGCGGAAATGGTGCCCCAGCCAAATTTTCGAGGAGAGACTAGGACACAGGCAGGTGGAGAAGAGAAGAATATCATCAGTGCCAGAGACAGCACAATGTTCAAACGCACAGGGATGTGGGGACAAGGCGAGGCTCTGGAAAACGGCCCGTATTTGCTCGTGGCTGGAACACAGATGTGGTGAGAGATGAGGACTGGGAAGTAGGTAAATGACAGACAAGGAAGGAGCTTCATACCGTACTGGAAATTGGCTTCGACTTTCATCGGAGGGCAATGGGAAGCCACTGAAATGATGCAACCAAATATTTTCTGAAAGGTCCCTTCCAACAGCCACTGGGTGTGGATGCGGAGGGAGCGGAGATCGGGAGCTCAGGAAGACCATTCGGGAGGTGGTTTCAGCAATCCAAAAAATATGTGCCGTGGACATTGTTGATGGGCCACCAGATGCCCCTTCAGGGACAAAGAATCCCCGTCAGCCTTCTTGGAGGATTGCCTTAGCTGAGAAACCTGCTGTGACAAGTCACACCCTCTTCCAGCAGCAGCTCACGTCTGACACCTGTTCACCCCATAGTACACAGGCTCAGCTTCCCCACCCCACTTCCGACAAGCCCGAAGGACCATCCGAGCTAGAGCTCCCAGTGGAGTCAGCCGCAGCCTGCGCCGGGGCTGCATCGCCGCCCAGCCTCTCCTCCCGCCGAGATCCTCTCAAGGAATTGAGACCAAAAGCATCCCTGGAAAGTTACCTGTGTGCTCACTGCTCATTTCCATCTCAGGGTCTGTGTCTCCAGGAAACACACCTATGTCATTAAGGTGCGACAGGATTCATGACATGAGGAGTTAAGTACCAAGTAGGACACCTGAATAAAAAGGCAACATTGAGGAAATTAATAAGGTGGACACAGCTGTGGAGCCCATGAGTAAGCTGCAAACTCCAGCTGAGAAATTATCTCCCAGATGCAGGAAAAGTTAGGAGACACAGGAGATAGATTTGGGGCAGGGAAGTGTTTGAACAGGTGAGTCGACAGTATAGGACGTGGGAAGAAAACCAGCAAAGAGAGCAGTGTCAGAAAGGAAAACAAGGCAGAGAACGTCATTTTAGTTGACTAAAATGCTGCAGAGAGGGCACATAAAATAAAAACGGAAAAGCAATCATTAGACTTAGCAATTAACAGGTTCCTGGGCATCTGGCACTTGGCAAGCGAAGTTTCACAGTGGTTAGAAGGGCAGGATCCGGGTGGTGCTGGGCTGAGCAGCAGTTGATAAATGAGAAAGCGAGAAAGCGACCTTTGGCTACACTTTAAAATTTTCCTTCTCCGGGTGTGGCTGTGACCAGGAGCACGCGACGAGAATCCGTGTGACTTCGCTGTCGTCCCTAAGGCGCGGTCCACCGCAAAGGCTCGGCCGGAGACTGCACAGACCCGCTGCATGCAGCATGCGGCAGTGAATTAAAGTTTTCTCAAAACAGCACAAAACAAACGAAAGACGGAAAACGAAAGGAAAGCACAGGGAAGAGCAGCCCGCCCCCGCGGGGAGGGAGTCCGCGAGCTCGCGCTTGCGGTATTTCTAGGGTCTCCCCCGCCCCTTGGAGCTACCTTGACGGCCGCAGGCTGCAGACTTCGCGCCCTCGGATGGGGTCCCCCTTGCACCTCGCTGCGTCACTTCGGGGCCCTCCCGCTCCCGGCTCCCCTGCGCTGAGAGCTCCGACGTGAGCCTCGACCCCAGGCGCGGACCTGCAGGGCCTGCCCCGCCCACGGCGACGCGGCTACGCGGACCAGGCTCCGCTTTGCTGCCCGGGAAAGGAGAAGAGGGGCGAGAAGGGGGGGGCAGGGAGGTGTCCTAGAAAAGGGGTGCACCCACCGGGATAGCAGGGGAGGGTCCCGTCAGGCACGGTGCCCGGCGAATGGAGAGCTAAGGCAGAGGTCAGTCGTCGCTGGGCGGTTGGTGTCCCTCGCGCAGGACCCCAGCTCACCCGCCGCCTGTCGCAGCGAAAAGAAGGGTCTCGAGGAGATGGCGGGGAGGGCCGCGACTCCCCTCGTGTGCCGGGCTCCTTGGTCTGCTGTTCCTGCCGGTCTTCGCCGAGCCGTTGCAAGGCACCGACTCCCCCCGAATTTTGCAGATGATGAAGATGACTCTTGGAGAAGGAAGAAACTTGCCCAGGACTCGTAAGTGGCTGAACCGGATCTGGACCCGGTCCGCTTCTACACCGCAGGGAGGCGTTTGGCAATTTACCGAGACAGGACCACGGCTCCTCGTCTGCGGGCGTTTGCTTTCCCGGCTAACGTGCCCTCCAGACCCCGACGCTCGTCCACCGGCTGGACCGAAGCGCCCTGGCTGCGCCTCGGAGCGGAGCGAGCAAAGGTGGCCCCCACGGCCGCTGGGGACTGCGGGGGCGCAGAGCGGCCCGTTTCTCCCCGCGCTGGTCGCCGGCTCTGGGGACGAAGTGTAAACCGCCCCCCCAGCCCTAACTGGCAGCGGGTCCTCCAAACTCCCGCCACCGGCGCTCCGTGCAAGCATCAAAACTCATCGATTACGCCCCGACGTGCGGGGCCCCATGACCGCGTCGCCTCGTGCGGTCCCGGACAAGCAGCGCGCGGGGCGTCAGGCCGCGTTTCCCGCCTTCACAGCCGCGCTCGCGGGCGCTTTCACCCCTGGGTACCGGCGGTGCTCATCCGGGCCCTCGCTCCGCGACGTCGCCCTGGGGAGGGGCCGCCGGATGTGCCCGCCCTGCTCCGGAGAAAACCCCTTTCCGCGCACCCGGACGGGGGCGCCTCTCGGGCTCCAAGGAAAGCGCGAGCGGGACGTCCGGGCTGCTGCGTGCGCGCGCCCTTGCACACGCCCTTGCACGCGCCCTTGCACACGCCCTCGCACACGCCCCGCGTGCACACGCCCTCGCACACGCCCTCGCACACGCCTCGCGTGCACACGCCCTCGCACACGCCCTGGCACTGCCTGCTGACGTCGGGTGGGGGAACGACGACGCCGAGAAAACTTGGCAGCGGGAGCTGGCGGGGAGTGACGCCGGGTCGCAGCCTCTGGGCGGGAAGCGGACGGGAGCGCGGTTCTGCCCCGCACGTACCGACCGAGCGCACACACCAAGGCGCCGCTCAGCATCCTCCTCCCGCGGGATTTCGTCCCGGCTCAGAGGTGAGCCCGACTCGGTCCGTCCGGCCGCTCAGGCTCGGCCCCTGTGCCTGGATCCCCCACCCAAGGCTCGGCCGCTCCGGGTTAGGGGCCGGTTTGCTCAGTGCGGATCAGGCTCCCGGGGCGACTACCGCACCGACCAAGTTCCCGCCCGGCTTGCGGATAAACCAGACTGTCAATGTCTCATTTCACAGGGAAAAATATCAGAATAATCATGACCCCTGGTCTGTGTCGTCGCTATTCTCTACCCCCAAGGCAAAAAGAAGCTTGAAATCTATTTCAAAGCCATTAGAATACTCAGAAAATTGAAACCTGCACGTCCCTAAAGAAATCATTAGGACTTTATACAAATATTTAGTTACAGGAAGCGTTGCTTATGGAGATCTAAAATTTTGGGAGAAAACGCCTAAATATCCACAAATTATCTTTAAAAATTATGATTATAGGCATATTGTATACATATGCATATTAAAGTTTAAATTAATATTCATAGCGGGGAAACAGTATGGCACTCTAGTTAACTAGTAGGCAAGAAACTTCAGTTTCAGTACGTTAGGCAAAATTAGCTGAACAATCAGTCCTCCTGTAGAAAAACAAATTCTGGATAAAATATATATCAAATATCTTTTGAAGGCCTATAAACAATGAATAACCAAATAAAATCAGCATTTACATTGCTTAAATTGTGGCTTTAAGCTATGATCCCCACTAAAAGAAAACCGTAGGTCATGGAAAAAGAGTTGATTCTAAGTCTGCAACAGGAAATGTACAAGACAGGCCTGGAGGGTGGGAGTCCTCTCCAAGGAGCTTTAGAGACCGCTGGAAGAGACTCTCCGCGGCTGAAGATGGAGCAATTTTTGATTCAGTGAGAATAATATTTTTAACGGATTTTTAAATTTATCAGATATATTTAAATCTATGTGTTCTTAAATATACACAATAACAGTTCATATGTGTTAATATTTATTTGCCTGTGTGTGTATGTGTGTGTGTGCGCGTGTACTACTAACTAATCAACTTCAGGGGAATAAGAGATTATTACATTTATTCTCCCTCTCCTATGTGAACTGTATTGCTAGAAAACCAGCTAACTGTCGAGAAGTAGCTCCTTATACTGTTAGGGGAACTTCTGAGAAATGATATTAGGAAACTTCCGGGAAATTCCACTAAAACTGCAAAACAGTTAAGCAAAGTTATAAGCCTATCACAAAACAAATGCCTGTAAAAACTACTGCTAATTGGCTATCTTTTGAGTCCTGTTGCTAATCGGTTAACCACTTATGCTTGTATGCTGCTGGATGTATGTAACCCAAAAAAGAATAAAACTAGACAAAAATAAGGAAGCGGTGCTCAGAATTTGGAGACAAGTCTCCTCTGGGCCCGCTGGTGAATAAAATGCAGACTCTCCTCAACTCTCCACATGCAGCTCGGTTATTCTCTTCAGGACCGGTCGCTGTAACACTTGCTATAACAATACAATTACTCTAAGTTACAATGCAAAGGAAATGATAAAATAAAAATATCAGTATTTGCAGCCCCCAATTAATGAATGAATCCACACGTTGAGCTCAAAGAGATGCTAACATCAGATGTAGACAAAGAACCAGACATCACTGTGGCCACTGATGAGAGTGAGAGAGGGAACCTAAGGCATTGCTTAACTGAGTCAGGAAGCCTTGCCACAAAGTCTCCAATCACCCTGATTGAACAGGAACAGCGTCAGGAGGTTTGGAACTTCCCCGATCAAAATAAGATGCTGGCAGGACAAGTTCCAGTTGTTAGAACCAAGATGGCGGAGAAACTGACCTTCCTGACCTTGCAGCTTCATTATTCCCTCATCACCATAAACGTTTCTATGGAAATCTCCCACTCCCATCATGTATCTGATGCCATGACACTTCTGGTTTGACCATATTTAGTTAAAAGGAGGGTGTCACCCTAATTCCAGGAAAACACTACCCCTTTCCAAGAAATAACATGATTATTCTTACCCTTGTTTAGCCTATATTTAAGCTGTTACTTACATAGAGGGGCTAACGAAACCATGGAGGTGTTCTCCAGAGGAAGGACTAGCCTCTGCTTTGTGGAGTAGAATTTCTATGCTTCCTAAATAAAACTCATTTTCACTTTACACTGTTGGCTCGCTCCTGAAGCTTTTCTTGCTAAAGCCAAGGACCCACTTGGACTTCAAGTGATTCCCAGCAGTGAGAATTACTTCCCTGTGTCAAAACTACACACCAAGGCCAACAGACCTACCAGAGGGATGGTAGGTCTGGACCCAGCTATCAGTTGTAGGAACTACAGAGGACAGAGGAACAAGTCGAACATCACCATGGGTAGGCAATCAGCAACGTCTATTCTGTGAACTTTTGTTTTCAGCAGATAAATTATAAAGAAAAGAGAGGCTAAGGGTGGCTGTAAGTGAAAGACTAAAAGAAAAATAAAGTGAAAAATGTATACAACTAAATTCTAATGTCTATAAATGCACCTTTGTGTGATTAAAATATATAGAAATCCAAAAAAAAAAGATTATTATAAAAGTCAAGATGATGGCTATTTTTGGGAGGGAAAAAAGGATTTGTGGCTGATACAGAGCAGATTGGAGATGGTAGTGAAGCCCTGTTTCTTGTCCCAAGTGTTTCTATAAGAGTGTTTATACATTAAGCTATATATATTTTTGTGCAATATTCTGTATTTATTTTTGACTTTACAATAAAAGGTTAAAATATATTGGTTGCATCATCGATTTGGCAATAAAGGAAAGAAAATCCTAGAAGTCCAAAACTGGAATAAAAAGGGAAGTTCAAAGAGGTCAGTAAGGACCGAAGCCAGCTGTCAGCCTGGGGGAGACGCTGGGTCTTGCTGTCTGCGAGCCTTTCTGTCCCGAGGTCAACACGAGGCTCCGGGTTGGCAGCATCCCAGCATCTCTGTCAGAAGCAGATTAAAATCCTCCCTGAAAGAGCACACATTCAACTCAGACGTCAAAAACTTCCCACGGATAACATTCCGAAGAGCATGAGCTCATAGTAAAAATGCCAAAACTCACAGGAAAACAAGGAACCCTGAGGAGGAGATGGCAGAAACGACTGGCAGCAGAATCAGTAAAAAATCCAGGCACTGTAGTTAAAATAAAGTAATAAATAATTCGTCCCAAGCAGGACGAACAGCCTGCGGCAGAGCGACGTTCTTGCCAAGAGCAATTAGAAAGGGAGAATGGAATACACAGAAACATCTATTTGAACACATTTTAGAACTAATAAGGTAGTTAGGTTTTGAAGGGAAAACTTTTTGGAAAAGGGGGCAACCTCAGGAAGAAGCAAACCAACATTCCACAGCAGACGTTTAGCTCATCGTACTGGTTAATTTGCGGTGCAGAACAACAGTCTAATGTCCTTGCTGAAAAACTGTAGCGGAGGGAGACCACCAGCAGGTGGAGAAAACAGGGCATCTTCTCACCGTCTGGTAACTACAGAAAGAAAAGCTACAGACTGGAGGACCAGGAGCGTGAGAAGGGAGGGCAGAGATCTGAACCAAACGCCGCCATGTTTTTCTTCAAGACGTAGAACAGGTTCTGAAGCTCCGTGGGACGGAGGACAGAGACTAAGCAAAAGCCCTTCGAAGGCAGACAGGCGTTTCTGGTGGTCTCACATTGCTGAGAAGGAGAAGACCAAGGCCCAGTTGGGCGCCTGCCAGTGGGAAGAGGCCCCGGTGAGGATTCCAGGCTGTCATTTGGAAAACCTTGAGCAAGGATGAACCAGAGCCAGGCGAAAGTAGGTGGCACAAAATTATAGCAAAACAGTTTTTCAATAGTTTAAAAAATAAATGGATTAATTAAATTGCAAAGTAATAATAACGTAAAGAAGAGGCTGAAGGAGTTAAAGTGTTACATGATTTATACCTTGTCAAATGAATTTTTAAAAAAATTCTATTAAACTGCAGGAAAGCATGTTGCAATCTTTATATTTACCACTGAAATAAAGTAAAATATATACATAATCTAACACAGGGAAACAAAAACTAAAAATATCTGACTAATCCAAAAGCGAGCAAAAAATAAATAAATAAAAGCGTATAGAACAAAAATCAAGAGGAACACAGTAAATTTGCACTTAACTATGTTAGCGATTTCATTAAATATAAATTAGATTAAATCCAATTAAAAGACTAAAATTGATCTAGAATATGCATTCTTTTTAACTGAATGTGGAAGAATTTCTCTGAAATTGGGCAAATGCTGGGTTATAACATAAGTCTCAATAATTATCATAGTTAGGACGGAAAGCTTAGTAGATGCCCACGGCGTGGGTGGAGAAGGATTTCTCACACAGAGATTAAGATATGTAAGTAAAACTTATTTTATCCTTTAGAAGGACAGAGGGAATGAGAAAGAGAGACAGAGACAGAGAGAGAGAAAGGGGGGAGAGAGCAGGGAGGCGCACGGCATCCCAAAGAAAGAGAAGGGGTGTCCGCAGCCAGGCCAAGTGGCTCTCTGATTTTAAGGGGGATGAAGAAACAAATAGTGATGGCCGTCGTCAGTTGATAACAACAGTGGCAGCAGCTAGATTAAAAAGCTGCAAGGACGTCAAAGTCCAAGACTCGGTTTCCTGCCCTTGCCTGGAGAAGGGGTCATCACAGGAGATGCGACTCTGTCCTCGAGATGTGGTTGAGGCTGTAGCTTGTTCTCCTGCTGTTTACTCAGCAACTTTGTAAAAGCGATTCTCAAAAAAGCAATTTCGAAAGAGAGAGATCTACATCTCTTTTCCCTTCATTCAGCTTTTTCAGTTGTACAAAACAGAACTTGTGCAGGATACCTGTTAGTTAGACAGCTCGTAGGATTGATCTTGAACCATTGCTGGGAAATCGTAGGATTAGGTATTTTTCCTATGTAGAATTAGGTATTTTCCTGGTGTTTTTGCAAGCCCCCCCCTTTCAATTATTTCAAAGAAGTAAGATCATTCCGAATATATTGCCTGACCACAGTGAATTTACGCTAAAAATAAATGAATAAAGATAGGTAGAAAATCCCCATTATGAAATTAAGCAACATACTTTTAAATAAACTATATAGGTCATAGAAAAATCACAGGGTAAATTGGAAATATTTTAAACTTAATGATAAAAATATCACATACCAAAACTTATGAAATGTCTTAAAGACAGAGTAATATTTATATCTGAAAAATTAATTATTTAAGATTCTGTCTCAAGGAGAAAAATAACAGCAAGTTAAACCCATGGAAAGTAGAAGAAAATAATGATAGGTGTATAAAGCGATGAAAATTTAAAAAGAAAAGCACAAAGAAAATTTACAAAACTAAAAAGTTGGTACTTTTAAAAGAATAATAAAATTGACAGATGTCTCACAAGACTAAAAAAGGAAAAAAGAAAGAGAAGAGAAACACATATTGACAAGATCAGAAACGAAAAGGGAGTTATCCCTAGCAAATTTTAAGATAGTAAATACATAATAATATATGTTATAATAATAAACAAGAAATTTTTTCTGAAATAAATAATTTCTTGGTGATCGTTCTTTCCCTTCCTAACTCAACATCGTCTGAACGTGTTTGCGTAGTCTGACTTCGTTGCTTGTCTGTTTTCTGTCCACCAGGAGAAAACCAGGCTGTACACAGACTCTGCAAAGGCTGCGAGCTGGCCTGCCCTTAGACCACAGCCCGGAGCCAGGCCACCTGTGACCTGCAGATCTGTGCAGAACAGAGCGAAAGCTGCGGCGGGCTACCCGGGTTCCAGCTGTTTGGCATCATCTGTCAGTCCGACAAGCAGACCCTGCGGAAAGGGGCCGAATAATAAGTTACCAACCAGTATCGAGGAAAGAGAAAATAGAAAATCAAAACATTGTTTCATCTGGTAAAGAAGAGCATGATTTATGTATAAAATAATCGTTTAAATACAAATGTCCTCAGGCCATTTTAACTTCATCAGTAACTTCTAACTTATTTAAGGAAAGAAACATATCAATATTGCAAAAATTCTTCCAGAGAACAGAAAAGGAGTGACTATTCTGTAATTCATTTAAAAAAGCCATCATTACCTGTATCATAAATCATAACAAGGGCGTTATAGAGGAAATTAAAATCAATCTCTGTCATGAACATAGAGGCAAAATAAGCAATAAAATGTTGAAAAATAGAATCCAGTGATATACGAAAGGGATGATATTTCATGGACCAAGTGCACTTTGCTCTAGGTATGCAAGGTTGGTTAAATTCCACATAATTCACCATAGGAGGAGAAAACCAGGAAATAGTATAATCATTTTGCTAGAGGCAGAAAAAGCACTTGACCAAATTCAATCCCCCCCATTAATGATTCAAATGCGTTTAGCAAATTAAGAATAGAAGGAAATTTTCTTATTCTGATAACTAGCATATTTTAAAAATAGCTAAAAGTAAACATCATTTCCTTTATGAAATACTGAAAGCTTCCGCTCTGAACTTGGAAGGAAACAATTGTGCATGCCACTCCCATTTCTACTCAGCACTGATCTAGTGATGCTAACAAGGGTAACAGTAAGGAAAAGAAACAAAGGATGTATAATAATAAGAAGAAAGAAATAAAATTGTAATTACTCAGCACTATATAGGCATGATATGTTCAAAGAAACAAGAATCTATAGATAAATTATTAGAATTAATAGTGAATTTAGCAAGATACTTGGATAAAAACAACAAACAAGAAATCTATTTTATTTTTCTGTACAGGAACAAAAAAGCAAGTTAAAATTTAAAATAAACTATTTATAGTAGCAAAAACATTCAAACAAGTCTAATGAAAGATATACAGACTACAGTGAAATCTAAGAAACATTTCTGAGAGAAGTTAAGAAAAATCTAAAATGGATAATTAAACCACGTTCAAAGAACTGTAATAAAAATTTCAATAAAAATGTATTAGAGCTACTGGATATCCTATAAAAATAATTCTTTACCTTTACCTCACACCATGTAAAAATTCATTCCAGTTGAATCATAGTTTTGAAGGTGAAAGATAAAAACAATAAAGCTTTTAGAAGAAAACACAAGAGAATATTCTCATTATGTGTGGTAGGCAAAGATTTCTTTAATAAATCATGCAATTAACAGCCATAAGAAATATAATTGATACATTATACCATATTAAGAGTGGGAAATTTTATTCTCCAAAAGACACTGAAAAGGTAAGCCATAGAATGGGAAAAGATATATGTAGTATCCAGTAAGGAATAGCCAATGAAATATGAAAATGGGCTGAACTTCATCAGCCAAGGAAATGCCAGTTAAAATCACAGTATGACTACATAGTCTCCAGAAATGCTAACACACAAAAGGTAGACGATTCAAAGTCCCAGGATGTGGAGTAACTGGAACTTTGGAACACCGATGATGGAAGTATAAATTGGTATGAGAACTTTGGAAAAGTGTTAGCAGCATCTTTTAAAGCTGAAAATACGAATGTCTATGAACTAGCAATTCCATTTGATTACAAAGAAACATACATATGTACACCGAAAGACATATACAAGAAAGTTCATAGAAATACATTTTGTAGTAGACAAATACTGAAATTATTTGAGACAATTAACTCAAATTGTCTATTGATTGAATGGGCAAGAACAGTGGAATACTCTGCACCCGTGAAAATGAACAATCTACATTCACGTGCAACCATGTAACGAATCTCAAAAACATATCTTTGAGCAAAAGAAAGCAGACATAAATGATTATACACATAGAGTTATATTGTATGAAGTTTACAAAAAGGCAAAGGTAATCCATGGTTTTAGAATACAGGGTAGTTATTAACCTTGGGAAGTTAGTTTAGATGAAAGATCACTAGAGTATAATGCCCTAATTTCTTGATTTAGGTGCTGGGTGTGTTCGTGTCTTAATTTTTTTGAAACTAGGCACTTCTAATTTTTGTACTTTTATGTGAGTATAACATATTGCCATAAAAAATTTTAAACAACATTGAAATAAAAGTGTTTTCAGATAAGCCAAATTGAAAACGTGACAACAACAAACCATAGATAGAGGCATTTCTAAGGGTTTTGATGTGGAAGAAGTAAATTGAACCTAGGTAGAAGATCTGAAATGCAAGAAGTAGTTGTTAGCAAAGAAATTAGTAACTAGGTGGCTAAATATAAATAAATATTGATTTAATAAGATATTATTAATAGTTTTTAATCTATTGTATTAAAAATATATGAATAACAGATTACTGGATAAAGATATCAGTTAAAGAGAAAGTGACCAAAAAGTGTTCAAAGCTTTTATTACTGATCAGAGAGTTATATAATATATTAAATTTTCTGAATTTAATTATTACATGTGATCTAATTTATTGGGTAAGGCCTAAAAGAGTAGCAATAGTTTATAGGATTTCTAAACTAGTGGGTGGGGTAAAAAAATCTTAAAATAAAAAAGAAAAATATGTATTTATATTTATACACATACATGCACACATACACATGCAGACACATCGTATTAGTTATCTCTTGTATAACAAATTACTCCCCAAACTAACCTTAAAACAACAAACATTTATTATCTTACTGTTTTATGGGTCAGGAATTCAGGAGTGGTTTAGTTGTGTAGTTCTGGCTCAGAACGTTGCAGTCATGTTTCAAAGTGCAAATGTGTATATACTTTGACTAAAAATTTATATGAATGTTTTCTAAAAAAAAAGACCTTTTCAAAGGCACATGTTAGTTGGTTTATCATAGCATTATTTATAATAATTAAAATCTGAAAACAACATGCATTAATAGATGAGTTTCATAAATTATGGGATTATATAAGTGGAATATTATGCACACAATTAAATGACGGCATAAACCAACATTATTGATGCAGAAAATGTTGATTGAAAACAGATTATATAGTCCATACTGGTTTGCTTTGGATGATGGAATTTCATGAAATTTTATGGAAATTTTATGCAAATTTACCTTATTTAACAGTAAGAATAGCTTATATACAAATAAGCATAAATATGTTACATATGCTCATTAAATATATGTAAATATGTATAATATATATTTTAAATTAAGAGAGAAAATAAATCGCCTAATAGACATGCGTATTATTAGTAAGTGGCCTTTCGGGAATATGATAAAAGCTACCACTTATTGGATATCAATTTTATGTGAAATGTGATTTTCACAAAAGCTGTGAAAGGTCAGACTTGGGAGGTCAGGTAACTCATGAGAGTCTAAACACAAAGGTGAGTTCAGTTCGCTTTCTGAATTCAGGTCCTCTGGATTCGCCAATCCGTGTCACCGCATGTCACAGGGCCTTACTCTGAATCAATGTACCAGACAGCTATGGCCAGCTTTCAGAAGGTCTGTGAAACTGATGAAATTTTAAGCAAAATTCCATTTGTATGAATTTTTCTTGGATAAGAGTCCCCACTTTTTATTATAAAGTTCTCCTATGTAGTTCCAAAAGATTATGGACCTCCAACTTTGAGGAGCAGGATTCGCAGAAGGTCCTCAGCCCTGTGTTGCGATGCTGGTAGCTCCTGGCTGCAGAAGACAGTGCTTTTCTGAACTTCCTGCTGTCCTCCCTTGCACTTTCTCTGTATGAGCTTTGAGAGCTTCTTTGAGAACGAACAGGCACCGGCTCTGTGAGGCGGCTTCTCTTGCCTGTGCTGGACACAACGCCGCATTGGTACGCGGCACAGATCCGGCTTGGCGACTTGGTTGTGCCTCTTTGAGACCAGGTGCTCGACCCTCGTGGAAAACACCAACCAGGGCCAACATCTCCTCACATTTACCTTTGACCTTGGCTCTGACACCAATTCTCTGGCCACCCACTGGGTTACTACAGTTCGATTCTAGCACTAACTACCAGGGGTGAGTGCAGGCCCCACAAGTTAAAAAGCACATTCCTGTTTTAATTTGCATTTCCCTGATAATTAGCGTCGTTGACCATTTTTCATGTGTTTATTGGCCATTTTTCTGTCTTCTTTTGAAAAACTTCTGTTCATGTCTTTTGTCCACTTTTTAATGGGGTTGTTTGATTTTTTCTTGCTGATTTGCTGAGATATCACCTTCCCCCCGGTAGAATGGCTTTTATAAAAAGTCCAAAAACAATAGATGCTGGCGTGGATGCAGAGAGAAAGGAATGCTTATATACCGTTGATAGGGCTGCAAATTAGTATAACCTCTATGGAAAACAGTATGGAGATTCCTCAAAGAACTAAAAGTAGACCTACCATTTATCTAGCAATCCCACTACAGTGTATTTACCCAAAGGAAAAGAAGTAATTTTATCAGAAAGACACCTGCACTCGAATGTTTATTGCAGCACAATTCACAATTGCAAAGATGTGGAATCAACCCAAATGCCCATCAATTCATGAGT
>CAUYSK010103271.1:0-77334 GCA_963575035.1 Avahi laniger | reverse complement strand
TGGGACTACAGGCATGCGCCACCATGCTCGGCTAATTTTTTCTATATATTTTTAGTTGTCCAATTAATTTCTTTCTAATTTTAGTAGAGACGGGGTCTCGCTCTTGCTCCGGCTGGTCTCGAACTCCTGAGCTCAAACAATCCGCCCACCTCAGCCTCCCAGAGAGCTAGGATTACAGGCGTGAGCCACCATGCCTGGCGTGGTTTATATGTATTTTCATATATATATGTATTGAAGACCACAAGTCCACACTGATGCATTCAATTCCAATCCAACACCAGAGAGTTCATTCTATTTTTCTCCCTACCTGGATTTGTAAATCCTTCCTCCAATAGCTGGAAACCTGGTTCCCATTATTCAAAATATATCTACATATTTGATCAATCCCCTGTCAGTAACAATCTCCCACCGCATTCTCCCTTGCACTGTCTCACCCTGCCCATGCTCCAACACCTGGTCAGGCCATCCTGCTGAATGGACCTGCTGCTCACCTACAAACTGAGCCAGGCCAGCCCCTGCACAGGCCCCATCCTCACCCTTTTCCAGCTCTAACACCCCGCAGTGGACTGGACTGCCCTGTGCTGATTTTTAGACTTTACTTAAACAGTACACTGTGGACTTTCTGTTGCAAATTCCTTTTTCTACTCAACTAGTTTGTGAAACTCATCCATATTGATGCATGTAACTTTAGTTCACCCATTTGTACTGCTGCGTGGTATTTCACTGCATGAAACTGCCACTGTCGATGACATTGAACTGTTTGCAGGGTTATACTGTGACATTTTTGTACCTGGTACACACATAGGCAAGAGATTTTCTAGGGCACATCTCTAGGGATGAATTTACTATATCATAGGGTGTGTGTGGAATCACATTTACAAAATAATGCCAAAATGTTTCCCCACATGGTCTTCTTATCCTCTCCTAGTTCTCTCCCCAGCGGATCCTCAGTGGAGTTTCTGCTGTTCCACATCCTTAGCAACACTTGATATTTGTGGACCATGAAAATGTTGCCTCTCTGATGGTGTGTAGTGATAGTTCACTTTGATTTCAATGTGCATTTGCCCTCCTTCCTAACAAGGCTGGGCATATTTTCCAATGTTTATTGGCTACCTGAGTTTACTTTTCCATGAAATGCCTGATGGTGTCTCTCCCTTTTTAAAATCTTTTATTAACTTCTGGACATTGGCCTAGGCAATAATTTATGACGAAGACCCCAAAAGCAAATGCTATCACTAACAAAAAGAAATAAATGGGACTTAACTGAACTAAAAAGTTTCTCCACAGCAAAGGAAATAACAGAGTAAATAGACAACCTACAGAAGGGAAGGCAAGTAGTCATTATGTTGGGTGCACGTCAATTTATTATACTCATATGCTTTACATGACACACATATCAGTTGAATGATTATTAAATGATATATTTAAAATATAGGGGCTGGGCAAGGTGGCTCTCACCTATAATCCTAGCATTCTGGGAGGCCAAGGCAGGAGGATCGCTTGAGGTCAGGTGTTCGAGATCAGCCCGAGCAAGAGCGAGATCCTGTCTCTACAAAATAATGGAAAAATTAGCTGGGCATGGTGGCATGTACCTATAGTCCCAGCTACTTGGGAGGCTGAGGCAGGAGGATAGCTTGAGCCCTGAGGTTGCAATGAGCTATGATGACACCACTGCACTCTACTTGGGGCAACAGAGCAAGATTCTGTCTCAAAAAAATAAATAAAATAAAATACAGGATATATTTAAATGACATTAAATTTATATATTTCAAATGATAAATTAACATAATTTTATGTTAACTTACATTAATATTAAATGTTATGTTAAATGATATATTAAAACCTATAGAAAATAGGTCAATTTTAGCATAATTAATTGCAAAACAAAAGATACTGACTTAACGAGATTTTTTTTGCATATGTAATTTTTTAAAAAATTGTTTCAAAAATTTCAGTTGCACATATGGTAGTAACATTCATCGGTGTTGGGCAGGTGGGAGGGGGTGGGTATATTCACACCGAATGGGTGCAGTGCGCACCGTCTGGGAGATGGGCACACTTGTAGCTCTGACTTGGGAGGGGCAAAGACAATATATGTAATCTAAACATTTGTACCCCCGTAATATGCTGAAATAAAAAAAATTTTTCAATAGATTTAGTGGGTACAAGTGGTTTTTGTTATACAGATGAATTGTATAATGCTGAATTGTATAATGCTTTTAGTGCACCGCTCACCAGAATAGTGTACATTGTACCCAACAGGTAATTTTTTACCCCTCACTCCTCTTATAGTCCCCTCTTTCCTAGTTTTCAATGTCCATTACACCACTTTATGGCCATACATACCCATTGTTTAGCTCCCACTTATAAGTGACAACATCTGGTATTTGTTTTTCCATTCCTGAGATACTTCACTTATAATGGTTCCAGTTTCATCCAAAGTACTTAAAAGACATTATTTCATTCTTTCTTATAGCTAAGTAGTACTCCGTGGTGCATGTGTGTGTATGTGTGTGTGTACCACATTTGCTTTATCCACTCATCGGCTGACAAGCACTTAGGTTGAGTCCCTATCTTTGCCATTGTGAATTGCGCAACAATAAACATTTGAGTGTGGTGGTGTTTTTTGTTTTTTGGGTCTCACTCTGTTGCCTAGGCTAGAGTGCAGTGGCGTCATCATTGTTCACCGCAGCCTCCAACTCCTGGGCTCAAGCAATCCTCCTGCTTCAGCCTCCTGAGTGGCTGAAGTGGCCCAGCTAATTTTTTAAAAAATTTTTTATAGAGATGGGGTCTTGCTCTTGCCCAGTTTCAAACTCTTGAGCTCAAGAGCTCCTCCCACCTCAGCCTCCATAAGTGCTGGTATTACAGACACAAGCCAGTGCACCCAGCCTCCTCAAATTTTTCTTCTAATTAAAATATATATTTTCAAGTAGAGTCCATTCTGCTCTTTGGTGTGTTTTTTTTTTCTAACCTAAAATTCTTGTTTTATGACTGCATTTTTTCATACCATCTTTCTCAATAAGAATACTGATTAGAATTTTTCCTTCTTTTTTCCTGATTAATTCTGTTTTGTAGGGGCTAGTTAGTTCATTTGTGCAGCTTGGACTAATTTACATATGTCCAATGTGTTTTTTCATTATCTATAGTTAGTCACTACTAAATATTGGCGTGAGTTGTCTTAAATTATTAGTGTTCAGTTTCTCTAAAAGAGGCCACACCCTCTATAGGGCAGACTGCTTGCTGTCCACCAAAATCCCCTCTACTTTTTCCTTTCTTGCATGAGCAGTTATTGCTGCGTACACAGTAGCCCAGCTGGGCTACATTTTTGAGTCTCTTGCAGTCAGATGTGTCCATGTGACCAAAGTTTTGCCAGTGAAATTATGAGCAAAATTGATGTGTAGCATTTCCAGGTATGGGTCTTAAGACATTGGACATAGCCCTTTCCCCTGTTTGCCAGCTGGGAGTCCTACATGACATTGATCTTGCTTCAACCCCACAAACAATGACAGTGCTCCAGGGGAGCAGAGCAACAAAATGGGAGGAACCTGAGACCCTGAGTGACCTTGTAGAGTATGACTACCCCACTGCTCAGCGCCATAACCAATGAAATAAACTTTGTCCAAAAGCCACCTTATCACTGGGGTTCTTTGTTACAGCAACTGAGCCTTCACCCTAATATATTCCACCACCAGGACCTTCCCCACCCCCAACCATATAATTGTGAGTTCTCAGGAGACAAAGTCCCATATCCATGCCCTGTTTACATTAAGTGAAACCTGAGCTTAAATAAGGCCACACCTGCTTTCTCTGGAAGTAGGTTTCAATGGAACTCCTAAAATCCTTCATTTTTCCCCCCTTCTCAGAATATTCCCAAAATAATTATGGAGGGAAAAAGTGCAGAACTGCTTGGCTATGGGTTTTCTCTTCCTCTCCAGCCTCCTTTGTGATCTTTAGTGAAGAAACACATCTTAATGTGAGTACAATATTTGTATTTTTAAAAATCGAAGTTGTCCTACTACAAAATGGTAGGTCAGCACTGTCCCCTTTTCTGACTTTGTTTTGAAGAGTTGTTTTAGGAAATATTCTCCAGACTGTTCTTCACATCAAGAAAAATGTAGGGCATGTTGACTGATGTTGGCAGGTCGAAATCCAGGAGATAATGAGAGAAGAATGCACTGGGTGTTCATTTTAGCAACTTTTAAAAACCATATAAAACCATCTCTTGCCAATCATAGTGTGCCATGAATCAGAGAGTTTGATGAAATCAATTTTATGTATTTGCGGTAAAAATAGAAAAGTAAACATTTCCATACATGGGTAAACAGGGCTTGAAAAGCCCACTGAGCCTGGGGCTACTCCCACACAACTGTGCCTTTCATTTCTCTGCTTGTACACGCCAGAGAGTGGTCCTGAGGATGGCTGTCCTGACACAGATGACATGGGGAACCTGCACAATTGCAGGTCATATATCTTCATCTTTTCTTCCTTTTTCCCTCTGTTGGAAGTCAGAAAGTACTTAGGTGGAAGGAAATAAAACCTAAATATTTATTAGTATGAAATACTATGTGAGTCTATTTTAGCTAACATGTCTGTTCTAGATCCAATCAAATAATTCAGGATCAAATAGAAGGGCCTTGCTCTCCTCACAGAATCTAGTAAACTCTGAACCTTAAGCACCCACCTAGGACCAGGCCCTTCAGAATTGCACTTCCCATCACCACCAGCCTGCACTGTGCTCCAGAGCTGAGAGTTGTGTGTAGGGTCCCCAGACATCCTCTGCCAATTTAATTGAAATTGTACTACATGTTTTTGAGTATTTGTACCATGAAGCCAGGGCCTTTCTTAGTGTCATGCAGATGTTATTTTCTTCCCTAACACTGTTTTTCTTTGTTCATTTTAGTGAGCATAGGATGAAAGGTTTTGTAAATGTGACTTTTTTTTCTTGTCAGCACTCTAGTCTTTTACAAAAAGATAAGTTTTTTTGAGACAGGTTATTGCTCTATCACCCAGCTAGAGTGCAGTGGCATCATCATAACTCGCTACAGCCTCCAACTCCTGGGCTCAAGTGATCCTCTCTTGAGTAGCTGGGACTACAGAATAGCTTGGGACTACAGGCACATACCACCATGACTGGCTAACTTTTCTATTTTTTGGAGAGACAGGGTCTCACTCTTGCTCAGGCTGGTCTTTCTTTTTTTTTTTCATTATTAAGTATTTACTTTTTTTTAAATTTCAAAGTATTACGGGGGTAGAAACACTTTTGGCTACATGGATCGCTTTTGTAATGCTTGAGTCAGAGTTAAAAGTGTGTCCATCACCCAGAGAGTGTTCATTGTACCCATTAGGTCAGGCTGGTCTTAAACTGCTAGCCTCAAACAATCCTCTTGCCTCAGCCTCCCAAAGTGTTAAGATTATAGGTGTGAATCACCGTGCCTGGCCTAGACTTTTACACATGTTTTAAAGCCAAAGGAGTGAAGATGGTAGCCACAATACAGCTGCTGGCTAGAACAGAACTGCCAATTTGAATCCTAATAATGCAACCTGAAAGAATGATTTTCTCTTAAAAGAGAAAACTCTTTCCCCATCAACCAAATTTTACCCAAACTTTTTACATAATAACTTGTTCCTTTATTAAAAAGTTTGTTATTTTCTGCTTATTAAAGTAATACATACTTGTTTTAGAAAATTTGGAAAATACAGAAATGTATAAAAAAGAAAATAAGAATCATCCATAATTCCACGACCAACTGGAGTTAATCACTCTGTAGGTTTTACTCTTCAAACACTGAACCTCAGCTCACTCACACTTCTAAATCTAGCCACAGACCTTCTTCCAAAGCATTCATGTCTTTTCCCCCAGGAATAACATATAAACATATAATAAATAAAAAAACATACTCAAACAGTATGGGGTTTCTTTACAAAGCAGTTTCCTACAAAACCTCCATTTTCCATACTCCTGGGAGTCAGAAACTCTAATACAGACTATTGATCATTTATTAAAATAATAACAAGAAGAAGAAGGGAACAAAGAGGAGGAGAAGGGCAAGGGGCTCATCTCCAGACTCCCCCCCGGCTTCTCATGTTATTAGGGGCAGGGTGCCCACTTTTCTTCCGGGTGGGAGGTTTTTCAGTCTTAGGGGCTGTAGCAAAGCGGCGAGGGACAGCCTGGGAGGGAATCTGGGAGTTGAGGGAAAAGAGAGAAAAAAGTCAGTGTCATATATTATCAATCCCGCAGCCCAGGAGGAAAGCCACAGTGCACACAGAGAGCCAGTCACCACAGGGGAGAGACCATGCTACAGAGTGGGAACCGGAGCTCGAGGGGCCAGGCAATGGAGAGAGCCAGCAGGGAGTGTGCAGAGGTGAAGGAACTAGTCAATGAGAGCCCTCTTCTCCCCGGTCCCCACCCCACTGTCCCTCACCTCTTTCCGGGGGATCTCACCCAAGCGGGAGTCTGTGTTCCTTCTGGGGACATTATCCCCTTGGCCATCAGTCCTGCCACACAAATCAAGGGTATGAAGATGGGGAAGCTACTCCCTCTCAATTTACCCAACACTGGATTGAAGAACTACTCCCCAATTTGTCTCTTAAGAATGAGAACAAACATGATAGATCTGGCGTTCAAATAGGAGGAGATATTAGTGGAATCAAAGAATAAGTTTATACTAGAGAGTGAAAATTCTAGGATTCTGAGTTTTGAGCTGCTGGGTAAAGAGAGAAAAAAAAACTAAGGTAGAGAGACATGGGGAAGAAAATTTTTTTTTTAAGAGATGGTGTCTCTGGAGTACAGTGGTATCATCATAGCTCACAGCAGCCTCAAACTCCTGGGCCCAGGCGATCCTCCTGCCTCAGCCTCCCCAGCAGCTGGGACTATAGGCACTCCCCACCATCAGCTAATTTTTAAAATGTTTTGTAGAGATGGTGTTTTGCTATGTTGGCCAGGCTGGTATTAAACTCCTGGCCCCAAGCAGTCCTCTTGTCTCAGCCTCCCTGAGTGCTGGGACCACAGGTGTGAGCCACTGAGCCCAGCTTGAGATTTTTTTTTTTTTTTTACAAGTAAAGAAAAAAGCAGCAGAAAGAAAGAGACAAAAGAAAGGTGGGGAACAGTGAGAGAAGGAGATTTGTTGACCTACATCTCATCCTTCACTTTCCTCCCCAGAAAAAAACAAAAGATTCTACTCAGTGTACAATATATACTCTCTACTCTTCTCTGCCTGATGCATTTCCCATAATCCAGAGTCTGTCCTCCAAATCCTTCCTCATCCTCCCAGGCTTGTACCCGCTGTGTTCCAGTCTCTTCAGGTAGAGCAGCAGATCCTCGGCAGGCAGGGCCCCCCAGCCCCGAGCCTGGTAGAGTCGTAACAGCTGCGACACCTCCATCAGCTGCCTCGGGAATGCGAGCCCATCTCCACCTGAGAGACATATCAATCATGATCATCCTCCCTTGAGGGCCTCCTTCCCCAGCCCTCATCCCCTTTCCCTAGGAATTCAGAAGGGCCTGAAGTTCCAGGTATTCGCTCCACACCGAGGACCTTCCCTCTTTCTCTCCCTGGTAAACCATTATTTGCTTACCTCTCTCTGGGGAGCCACTGCTGGGACCACTGCCTTGTAAATGGGATGAGGGAAGCTCATGGACCCGGAAAAGACTAGACGCCATGGCTAAGGGAACTTTAGTTTTATGGACAGGGGGTGGAAGACGTGGCACTTGAGGGCATTCCTCCCAAGACGGGACAGTCAGAGGACCTAGCAAATGGAAAGCAATCCAAGAATCAGGAAATGGGGCAAAGAGCCAAGAAGTGCTACCACTAGCATTTATTACGCTTTATCACTTTTGCCGGCTCCTGAAAATTCATCCTAGATAACCAACTCCCATCTTTTCCAGGCCCCAACCCCAACCTTCTCCAGAGTTGGAACTCACCAGACTTTGGGGGCAGCAAGTCAACAGATGGGTTCTCATTGTTCTGAGGTACTGTCTCCAGCAGCTGGGGGGACAAAAGAGTAAGGTTCCCTAGAGGACTAATAAAGAAAGAGACCTAGGTATCTGAGGGAAGCAAAGTGAAGTAACAGCAAGGGCTGGTCACCTAAGTTCTAGAAGGGAATTATGAAATAGAAATGATAGAGTGAGAAAGAAAGAAGCTGGGACAAAGCATTAGTCCTAAAAAGAAAATGAAGGGCCGAGTGTGGTGGCTCATGCCTGTAATTCAGCACTTTGGGAAGCTGAGGCGGGAGGATTGCTTGAGGCCAGGAGTTCAAGACCAGCCTGAGCAACACAGCAAGACCCCGTCTCTACAAGAAATAAAAAAAATTAGACAGGCATGGTGGTGTGTGCCTATAGTCTTAGTTATTTGGAAGGCTGAGGCAGCAGGATCACTTGAGCCCAGGAGTTCAAGGCTGCAGTGAGCTATGATTGCACCACTGCACTCCAACTTGGATGACAGAATAAGACTCTGTCTCTAAAAAAAATAATAATAATAAAGGGAATGAAGCCAAATTCCTGGATTCTTAGAGTGGAAAGAGGAAATGAGGAAAGGAAGAAAAAAATAAGATAGTCTAGGTGGAGTCTCTCTTACCTGGTGCAAAAAATTCTTGAGGCCATCCAGCTGAGAAGTAGGCGGCAGCCCTTGCTTTAGGAAGCCCTCCCGGATGGATCCAGGATCTTCCTCAGGGAATGGCCGTTCTGCCCTGTGATCGGGATGGAAGGCTCCAAGTGCAGAGGAGAAAGCCCCAGTAGCTATAAAGTGAAAGGTGTGTGTGGGTGCATCATGTTGGAGAGGGGAGGGTCTCCTCCACAAATCAACTCATCAAATACCCAGAAGCAAGAGGCCTGTCAAATGTAAAAGAAATATCACAGCTAGGAGAAGACAATGGAAGTTTAAAAGAGATGGACAGGGAAGGGTTGAAGGTGACTGGGAGACGGCACAGCTGAATTCTAAGACAGAAATGTAGACAGAAAAAGAAAGCTGTGGCACTCAAACTCTAAATAAATAAAAACCACCATAAACTCCTTAAAGAAAAGAAATGATTACAGACAGGTTCTGGCTTCTTTATCAGAACAAGCCCCCATTCTTTTATTATTACATAATTTAAAATTTTTAAATTGTGATGCAATTTATTCCTTATACTTAATTTGACCCATGTAGTCATGTTTGTACCACACAGAACACCTCCACCCACCCAAGTCACAGCTGACATTTTAAGCCAGGGGTGGACACCACACCCAAAGTCAGCCAATCCAATGGATGGTTACCAGCCCCTCAGATGGTCTCTTTTAAGTGGACCTAAAAAATGGAGACATCAATGTCTCTATAAATATCTAGAGTCTTAGCTAAAGTCAGTGTCACAGCTGAGCAAACTCATGTGCAAAACAAGTGAAGAGGAGCAAGAGCTTTCATGAGAGAGAATGCTGGTCTAGCAAGAGAAAGGAGCAGATGTGCAGGAAAGGCAGTGCCAAGAGACTATTCAGGCCCACAGAGAGAAGGAACAGCGGCCTCAGTTCTTGATAGCACCCCTCTTCCCGACTCCAGTTCTCGTTAAGTCCAGTGACATCATATTTCCATGAGATCTCACTCTCTTTATTTTAACCAACGTGAGCAGATTTCTGCTCCTTGCAACCTATGATCACTAAGACATCTGGGAAACTAAATGCTCAAGTCCCAGAAAGAAAGGAAAGTAGGTAAGAGGGTACAGATTCTTGTGTGTAAGGGAAACCCCAGTGACTTCTGTCCCCAGTTACCTGTGGATGGAGGGAGATCCGGTTTGGGCTCCAGGGGCTGGAAGGAATTCTGGCTCTGGAAAGAGGGGCCCAGCAGGAGGCTAAGATCTGAGGAGGAGCTGCAGAGAACAGGAGGCTCTCCAGGCAGCTCGTCCCTTGCTTCCCGGCCCTGCTGCAATACAGGCTTCAGGGCCACAGCCACAGGAGGCATAGTCCAGACCCTCCTCTCCCCCTTCTCTGGCTCCTGAGGTCCAGGGCTGGAGGGGCCAGCAAGAGGAGCCTGGCCAAAGAAAGGCAGAAAGAAGGATCAAAGTCCAATGGGTTTAAAGAGACAAGACATGGTACAGACACTTTAATAAGATTATAAATTATTAGAATTTCCTTAAAAGGAGATTTGGTAATACTATAAAATTTTAAACTGCTTAATTTTGACTTTACAATTCTATTTCTCAAAATTTTATTGATACATTTACACAAAGACACACAAATATTAATGATATTTACTGCAGCACTGTTTATAGATGCAAAATATAGGAAACAACTATTATATCCATCAATAAACACTTGGCTGAATAAAAGGTTATACAGCAGCATATAGAAGGTGACCGTTCGGTATATGTTTCAGGGAAGAGAGGTGGGAGACATTCAAGACACCAGTACAGTTGTTGCTTCTAGGGAGAGAAACCAGAAGACTGAGGTACAAGGATAGGATGAAGATTACTTTTTACTGCAAACACTTTTGAAGAGTTTGGATTTTTTTACCATGTGCATATTATTACTTATTCCCAAAAATATTACAGCTAATAATTTATAATTAAAATTTCATAATTAAAAGAAGGAAGTAGGAGATGCCAATATAAGAAAAGTTAGGGGGAGACTCAACTCCTGGGCAGGACTTAGCAACAATTTTTGGCCCTTTCCCTCATAATTAATTCAGCTATCATTCTACAAAACTAGTACCACATATTAATCATCACCTCTTGGGACTGGGAGAACAGAGTTATGCCCAATGGATGAGGCCAGTCTGAGTGAGCTATGGCCATGGAAAAACGATGTATTTTGGTGAGATGGTTATCTTTGGGAAAGTCTGCCGATTTTTTTCCCCTGATACAGGGCCTAGGAACTGAACTTAGGACTTCCCTTGGGAGGGAGCTAGACTTCCAAAGAAACTCTGAAAAGCCAGCTCAAGGAGCAATGCCTACTGGAGGGTTAGGAGGCGGGAGAGTGGCGCTAAGCAGTTGGTTTGCCTCATCCCAGTGGGCCTGCAGCATGGCTTGGAGTCGCTCTACCAGCTCCGCCCGCTGTTCCTCTAGCTGTTGGTTCCCACTCTGCAGCTCTCGCACTCGCACTTGCTCCCGGGCCAGTCTGAAGAAAAGAGGGGAGAGGTAAGTTGGGGCTTATAAGGAAGCAGAGACATGAAGGATAGGAAGAACCAGAATGGAACGTCAGACATCTGAAATTCTGAAAAGAGCTAGAGCCAGTTTAGAAGAGGACAGATCTACCAAGGGAGCAGCTCTTTACCATTCCCAGTTTGGGCTGTACCCATGAGCTGAGGCCTAAAACAGATGCTCCAGGGACCAGTACCTAAGCTCGTAGTCCTGAGCCACCTGCTGCTGCCGTTCCTCTCGTTCTGCCATTTCCACCTTGAACTGAGCCAACTGACTGGCCAGTTCCTGCTGGTGCTGTCCAGTCAGGTCCTGCAGCTGCTTCCTAAGAGCACACAGGTGAGAAAAGAGGACTGAAACTGCAGACAGAAGAAAGGACCACATGAGAAAAAGACAACATTGGTGCATGTGAGAGTGAACCAGACAGCCACAGTTAGCCAGCCTGGCCATGGCACAGGAAAGAGAAAAGATTGAAGCTGGGGTCTTAGTATGGGTTTCCCAGAAGCAGAGACTGAGATGAGGATTCATGGGAGGGTGATTTATTTAAGAAGCATTTCCAGAAAATATTGATGGGGGTGAAAAGAAGTGAGACTGGGCTGGGAATGAGGCTTAATCCCACAGAGCAGCTGTGAAGACAGTGCAGGTCACCTCAGCACTGTCCCAGCAAGGGAGCTAGGCAATTTATAGTCTTGTACCCATTAGTTTTTGGTTAAGGGCTCCTCTATGGGATGAAAATTCCCGGGCATTTCTGGCTCTCCGTGAGCACCTGAAGGCAGCCTTCCCAAGAGAAACTTAGGTCCTATTGAAAGTGCTCTGGGAGCCAGTACATTGGAAAACGGTAAAGATACCCAAGAAGACATGGGCAGGGCACTGATACGTGCTGGGAAGAAGCAGCATCCAGTGAGTCCCAGTACCTGTGATGTTCCCTCAGGGAGGCTGCTTGCCGTAGGCTGCTCTCCTGAGCCTGCGCCAGCCGCTCTGTCACCCGCTGCTCCAACTGCACAGCCAGCTCTGACTCCATCTGGATCCGCTGGCTTTCATACCGGGCCTGGGAGTGGAAGAAGGTGAGATAATGGTCAGCTCAATTCTGTTTGGGCTTAGAAAAAGATGGAGGATATAATGTAGACAAAATCCAGTACCAACTTTCCCCCTCAGAAGGGATGAAGAAAAAGAATTTTGCCACAAGAAATGAAAGAGGTTCCCTTTTCTTATTAAATCATGAGGTGCTCACGCTGTATATGTGAGTGAAAGTGACTTTGGGCAAAAGATATATATTTTTTAACCAAAAGAAATGTTAGATGGAGCAATCAAATCCATTATATGTGTCTGAGATAACATATATAGTCCCGCAAGTATAGTACCTGAAACCCAGCAGGCATTCAATAAATGCCAGTTAGTGTCCCTTCCTCCTTAAGCAGTTAATCTATAATTGCTGTCTCCATTTTCTCACTTTACATTCCTTCTTCAACTCACTAAAATCTCATTTCCATGTATAGTACTTCATTGCAAAGAACTTAATTTCTAAATCCAATAATGGTTTTTTCTCAGTCTTTATCACATATGGTCTCACTGCAATACCTGACACCCCAGGTCAATACTTCCTGCTAAAATCATTTTCCCCTTACCTCCCATGATATCACCAACCCCTCATTCTCATTCTATTAACTCTGTCTCAGCTCACTGTTCTTCCTCCAACTGCCCATAAAGGTTGAATTGAGTTCTGTCCTTAGTCCTCTTTTCTACTGTTTACTAACATTTTCAGATCCCTGATGATTTTACACGTGTATCCTAAACTTCTGGCATTTAGGTTGGGCTTTTTGCTATCATTTATACCATAACACTTCCTAAATCTCTCTCATTAGCCTAGACCTTTTTTCCAAGCTTTAAGTCCATATACCCAGTAAAACCCTTCAAATGGTTCCACTTTCTAAAGAATAAATTTATGGCTACTTAAATGGCTTACAAGACCCTTCAGGAGCACCCACCATCCATCCACCTCATCATTCCCAACATAGACTCCAATCATACTAAACTCCTTACAGTTATCTGAATTCTTTTAATGAAAAAATTTTAAATGTACTCCCTTTGAGCAAGCAATTCCATTTTTAGGAATCTATCCTACAGAAATACTCCTAGGATTGCCAAAGATTTATGTACAATGATGTTCACTGCAGCACTATTTTTAATAGAGAAAAATTGGTATTGATGTAAATTTCCCATCAAAAGGAATATGCTTAAGTAAACTATGATTCATCCATTCAATGCAATATGATAACATCCTTAAAAATAATGGAGTACATTTGAATGTATTGACATGGAAAGATGTCTATGATATATTGTAAGGTTAAAAAAAAACAATTTGCAGCAATCACATAGCATGTTCACATTTTGTTTTTATGTTCACTCATGAAGAGGTTATGGAAGGACACACAAGTGGTGTGCTAAGAGAAGGCAACCAACATTTTTTACTTCTGTATTATCTGAACTTGCTTTACAGATTACTTTTATATTTAAAAAATAGTTTTAAAAGGTCTCTGGAAAGTCTACCTCAACTTTTCCATGCAGAATTAATGGCTTCTTTCTTTGTTGTTGATATTTAACTCTGATAAGTAATTTTGATAACATAAATATGCATGTTATAATTGCTAAAGTAACCTCTAAAAAAACAGAAACCAAGTTAATGACTTTACAACTAGTTGAGGAAAAAAGTGGAATGAGAAAAACCAACCAATCAAAATGATGACAAGAGGCCGGGTGCGGTGGTTCATGCCTGTAATCCTAGCACTCTGGGAGGCCGAGGCGGGTGGATTGTTTGAGCTCAGGAGTTCGAGACCAGCCTGAGCAAGAGCGAGATCCCATCCCTACCAAAAATAGAAAGAAATTAATTGGACAGCTAAAAATATACAGAAAAAATTAGCCAGGCATGGTGGCACATGCCTGTAGTCCCAGCTACTTGGGAGGCTAAGGCAGAAGGATTGCTTGAGCCCAGGAGTTTGAGGTTTCTGTGAGCTAGGCTGACGCCATGGCACTCTAGCCCAGAGAGTGAGACTCTATCTCAAAAAAAAAGAAAAAAAAAAAAGATGACAAGAGAGGAAAGAAAAATAAACACTGACTAGGCAAGACAGATTGGATATAAAAAAAGATACACATCCAAATATGAATAAATAAATTAAATGTGAATGAATTTAACATTCCAGTTAAAAGAAAATATATGAAGGTTGAACATAAAAAAGTTGGGGGGGAGGGGGGGAAAGGCAACATATGTAACCTAAACATCTATACCCCCAAAATATGCTGAAATAAAAAAAAAAAAGAAAGTAAAAAGGTTGGAAAATTTTTTTTGTCAAGTAAACTCTATTAAAAAAAAAGAAAAAGTCAGTTGAGAAGTCTACAGTTAGTAAAATAAAATAAAAAAAAAAAAAGAAAAAGGCCACTATAGCTCTATTAATACCTGGTAAAAATAGACTCTTAGGTGAAAAGGGTGAATGGATGTGTGTATGTATATATATATATATGTGTTTGTGTGTGTATACATATTTAATATACATATGAAGAGAAAGCAAGAACATGAGAGCATGTACCAAAAACAACTCAAGAAGAAATCAAGCATCAGTAGTCAAATACAAATATTCAAGAAGCATACATTAGTTCCAACATTACAAACTATTCCAGAGTATAAGAAGAGAGGAAGTAGATTTTCATGTTTCAAGTATTAGCAAATGAAGTTACCAAGCTTATCTCTCTGGCTAGAAAAACTTGAACAAAAAAAATATATATATATCTTCCTTAAAAGTATCAAAGAAGTAATAAAACAGAACAAAACAATAAAGAATTACTAGGCCAAAGTAAAGAAAAATGAGACCCTTGCTAGCTAGACAGGTTAGCAAGCATGGTGGCTAGTCACTTTTGCCCTGAGGACATCTGCATACCCTCAAAATTAAAACCTTTGTTTTGACTGTCTCTCAAAGGCAAAAATGAACAGAAGTCAAAGCCTAAAGCCCATATAAGTTGGGGAATCTAACAGGAGCCCCTCTCCACAATAAATTGGGACCCCAATACGCATCACACCAAGGATGAAGGTGAACCAGAAGTGGAACAGCCCACATAACATTAAAGTTCAGCATTACTCATCCAGAATTCATTCAGGAATCCCAACCCTTGAAAATTCAGTTTAAATTTGTCCAGGACTTGTAGTGTCTTTCAGAGCCTGGCTGATGCAAATGCAAATCTTCTGTGGAGCAAAGCATTTTCACTGTAGGCCTCAAATTATTCCTATAATTTTTCAAATACAATATCCAGTACACAATCAAAAATAACCACAACTCCAGAAACCCAGACTTTTGCTGGGAGCCAGCAAAAGCAAGAGACAACAGAAAAGGATCCTCAAATATTTTAGATATTGAAATTATCATCCATAGACAATAAAATTGTATTTATTATGTTTTAAGTAATAAAAGACAAACGTGAAAATATCAGAAAACAAGAACCTATGAAAAACTAAGATTTGAAAATAAAAATAGTACTTTGAGAAATAAAAAATAAACAAACAAAATTAAAAACTCAGTGGATGGATTTAAAGTAAGTTAGATAAAGTTAAACAGAGTTAATGAGCTGGAAGATAAATAACAAATTATTCAGAGTGAGCAGGAAAACACAACAAGATGGAAAATACAAACTATCAAGGGTGAGCAACACATATACAGGGAGAAGGTCTAATATACATTTAATCAGTTTTTAGAAAAAGGTGATGGAGAAAATGAAGCAGAGGTAATATGCAGAAATAAAGACAGAGAATTTTCCAGAACTGATGAAAGACACCACTCCACTGATTCACGAAGCCTAAAGAATCCTAAAAAAGATTATTTTTTAAAAATCCACACCAGATACATCCAAGTAAAACTGATAAAAACTACAAAGAGAAAATTTTAGAAGCAAGAGTAGTCAACTGAGAACTGACTTCTTGACAGGCAATAATGAAAGCCAGAATGATATTAATATTTAGGTTGAAACAACTGTCAACCTAGAATTCTACACCTAGGAACTCCTTTAAAAATGAATGTGGTCCGGGCATAGGGGGTCACACTTGTAATCCTAGCACTTAGCAAGGCCGAGGCGGGAGAACGGGTCGAGGTCAGGACTTTAGACCACCCTGAGCAAGAGCGAGACCCCGTCTCTACAAAAAATAAAAAAATTAGCTGGGTGTGGTGCTGTGTGCCTGTAGTTCCAGCTATTTGGGAGGCTGAGGCAGGAGGATTGCTTGAGCCCAGGAGTTTGAGGTTGCAGTGAGCTATGATGATGCCACTGCACTCTAGCCCGGATGACAGAGTGAGACCCTGTCTCAAAAAAAAACCCCAAAAAGACAAAAAATAAATGCGAAATAAAGACATTTCTAACTAAAATAAATAATAAGAGATTTTGCCACCAAAAAAAGGATCCCAGACAGGTATGAGTTCAAAGAAGGAAACATGAGCAAAAAAACTGGTACATTATGTCGATACCTCAAAATGAATATCGATTTTATAATGTCTTAGAGAGGCTTTTTTATTTAAGAAAATAAAATTTAAAAACTTATATAAGTATGACATCAAAAAAAAATGGTAGAGTAGGAAACTCCACAGGTCAGTCTTTCCATCAAAATAACCCTCAAGCTGGAAAAAAAATACCAGAATCAACTATTTCAAAACCCTGGGTCCTGATCAGACATTTATAGCAACCCAGAGAATGCTTGATAAAGGAAAAGGCTGCTGAACTTCAGTATGAGCACCCTTGGTGATTCAACCACATACAATCCCCCATTTCTCAGCCCTACCCTGACCGTGGGGATGGCAGCCCATGTTACTAGAGCAGCTGGTTGGAGCAGGGTGCGCAGCAAGGACCTTGTCCTTCAGAAATATGAAATTGTGTGCTTTGGTCAGTCTGGCAGTTTCCTGAGAAACTAGAGTAGACAATTGTCATTGTTTCACACCCCCTCAGGCTGCAGCAGCTTCCTTGGAAGCATCAATCAATCAGAAATTTCAAGAGATATATACAGTTTGGTGGAAGGGAATATCCAGACATTTAAGAAAATCTCTGTCAGGTCACAGGCTAACTGGCTAACCGCGGAGAGGATGGAACAGGAACATCAGTTACTATACACAAAAAGGAACGAAGACTTTGCAAAAATAGTTAGAAAAAGTCATCATACAAATGAATGGCTGTAGCCATCAAAAGCAATCCCTGGCCGGGCACGGTGGCTCACGCCTGTAATCCTAGCACTCTGGGAGGCCGAAGTGGGTGGATCGCTCAAGGTCAGGAGTTTGAGGCCAGCTTGAGCAAGAGTGAGATCCTGTCTCTACCATAAATAGAAAGAAATTAGCCAAACAACTAAAAATAGAAAAAAGTTAGCCGGGCGTGGTGGTATGTGCCTGTAGTCCCAGCTACTCGGGAGGCTGAAGCAGGAGGATTGCTTGAGCCCAGGAGTTTGAGGTTGCTGTGAGCTAGGCTGACGCCACGGCACTCTAGCCAGGGCAACAGAGTGAGACTCTGTCTCGGAAAAAGAAAAAAGAAAGAAAGAAAAAAAAAAGCAATCCCTGAGGCAGAAGAGAGTATGATTTCCAGAGTTACCACATTGTAATACCCAAAATGTCTAGTCCTCAACAAAAAAAATTATAAGACATACAAAGAAACAGGAAAATATGACTCATTCAAAGAAAAAGGATAATTTGACAGGAACTATTCCTGTGGGAGCCCACACATTGGGATTTCTAGTCAAAGCCATTAAATCAATAATCTTAAATATGCTCAATGAGCTGAAAGAAAGTATGGACAAAGAACTGAAGGAAATCAGGAGAAAGATGTATGAACAAATAGGGAATGTCACTATAGAGGCAGAAATAAAAGGAACAGAAATTCTGAAGCGGGAAAAGTACAATCGGTGATATGAAAAATTCACCAGATACCACTACACACCTATTGAAATGGACAAAATCCAGAACACTGACAACACCAAATGCTGGTAAGGATGTGAAGCAGCAGTAGCTCTCATTTATTGCTGATGGAAATGCAAAATGGTACAGCCACTTTGAAAGACAGTTTGGCGGTTTCTTACAAGAGTAAACATACTCTTACCATGAAATCCAGCAATCAAGCTCCTTGATATTTACCCAAAAGAGTTGAAAACTTATGTCCACACAAAAACCCGCACATGGATGTTTATATCACCTTTACGCATAACTGCTAAAACTTTGAAGCAACTAAGATGTCCTTTAGAAGGTGAATAAACAAATTGTGGTACATCCAGACCATGGAACATTATTTGGCACTAAAAAGAAATAAGCTACCAAGCTATGAGAAGATCTGGAGGAAACTTAAATGCATATTACTAAGTGAAAGAAGCCAATCTGAAAAGGCTACGTACTGTATGATTCCAAGTATGTGACATTCTGGAACAGGCAAAACTATGGAGACAGTAAGAAGATCAGTGGTTGCCAGGAGGCAGTGGGGAGGGAGAGAATTTTTAGGGCAGTGAAATTACTCTATACTATATACTTTATATATTATTATATAAAGATAGATATATGCTATTATAAATTTACCCAAACTCACTGAACATACAACACCAAGAGTGAACCCTAATGTAAACTATAGACTCTGACTGATAATGATGTGTTAATATAGGTTCATCAATTGTAACAAATGTACCACTCTGCTGGGAGATATTGATAATGAGTGAGGCTATGCAAACGTGCAGGCAAGAGGTATATGAGAATCTCTACCTTCTGCTCAATTTTGCCGTGAACCTAAAACTGCTCTAAAAAATAAAGTCCATTAAAAAAAATTCACTAGAGGGGCTCAATGGCAGATTACAGCAGGTAACAGGAAGAGTTAGTAAACTTGAAGATAAGGTAATTGAAATTATCCAGTCTGATTAGCAGAAAGGAAAAAGAATGAAGAAAATGAACAAGACCTGAGTGACCTGTGGCAAACCATCAAGCATACCAACATATGCATTACGGAAGTCCCAGAACAAGATGACAAAAAAATAGGCAGAAAAAACATTTGAAAAAATAGTGGCCAAAATCTTTCCAAATTTGATGAAAGACATGAATCTATACATCTAATAAACTCAATAAATCTAAAGCAGGATAAACTCGAAAGACCCATGCTAAGCCCTATTGCAGTAAACTGTCAAAAGCCACAGGCAAAGACAAAACCTTAAAAGCAGAAAGGGAAGGAGCAAGTCATCATTTACAAGGGATCCTCAATAAGACTAACACCCGATTTCTTACCTGTCAACCAAGAATTCTATATTTGGTGGAAAAAATCCTTCAAGAATGAAGACATTTCAAAATAAACAAAAGTTAATGGAGTTTGTTACTTGTATACCTACCCTACAAGAAATGCTAAAGGAAGTCCTTTATACTAAACTAAAATGAAACTAGATGGTGACTTGAAGCCACACAAAGAAATAAAGAACACTGGGGTAAAAGTTACTACACGGGTAAATGTAAAAGCTAGTATCATTGTACTTTTGGTTTACAACTCCTTTTTTCCTATATTATTTAAAAAGCAAATGCATAAAATAGTAATTATAAATCTGTGACAACAATATGCATGGGGATGGACAGAAATATATAAGAACTATATACTGTGCATTAAAAAAATAAATAAATAAATAAAGAGATGTATAGGAACAGAGTTTTTGTATACCATTGAAACTAAAGTTGGTATTATTCAAACTAGATTGTTATAACTTTAAGATGTTCATTGTAATTCCAAAATAACCACTAAGAAAATAAATTTAAAAGTATACAGAAAAGGAAAGAAGAAGTAAATCAAAATGGTATACTACAAATAATTCAATGTAGAGTCAAGTGCAGTGGCTTGGGCCTGTAGTCCCAGCCACTTGGGAGGCTAAGGTGGAAGGATCATTTGAACTCACCATTTAGAGGCTGCAGTGAGCTATGATCCCGCCACTACACTCCAGCCTGAGCAACAGAACAAGACCCTGTCTCTTTAAAAAAAAAAAAATTTCAACGAAATACCAAAAAAAAAAGCAGTAATGGAGGAATTGAGGAACGAAAATATATAAGACATATAGAAAACAAATAGCTAAATGGCAGGTGTAAGTCTTCCCTATCAGTAATTACTTTAAAAGTAAACTCTCTAATTAAATGCAGAAATTGGCAAAATAGATTAAAAAAAACATGGTCCATCTAAATGCTCTCTACAAGAGATTCATTTCAGACGCAAAGATACAAAAGAGGTTAAAAGGAAAAGGAAAAAAAAAATATTCCATGAAAATAGTAGCCAAAAGAGATCTGGGGTGGCTATATTATTACCAGACAAAACAGATTTTAAGTCAAAAAAGGTGATATTAAGAAGACAATACTGAGGCAGTTGAGGCAGGAATACCACTTCAACCCAGGAGTTTGAAGCCAGCCTGAGCAACAATAAGCTGACCCCATCGCGGGGAGGGGGAAAAAAAGGATAAAAAATTATAAACACATATATGCACCTAACAAGCCCCAAAATATATGAAGAAAAAATTGACAGAATTCAAGGAAGAAAGAGATAATTGTACAATAATAGTTGGACACTTCAGTACTCTACTTTCAATAACAGATAGAACAATAATGAAATAGAGGACCTGAACAACACTATAAACCAGGCATTTATTCTGGGTGTTGGGGACTCAACAATGAACAGACAAAAAATCCTTGCCCTTGTAGACCTTGAATAAAATAAAGAAGATTTTTAAAGTACACTATGTAGTATACTAGGCAGTGATAAACGCTAAGGAGAAAAGCTAAGCAGGGAAAGCAGAACAGATTGTCAGAGGGTTGCAGATTTTATGCAATGTGGCCAGAAAAGACCTCACTAAGATGACACCTAAATAAAGATTAGCTTTCCTTACTCTCAATTACCATGTTTATCATACGACTTCAAAAATGTATGCACTAAATGTAGTGAGACTCCATTTCTACAAAAAATTAAAAAATTAGCCAGGCATGGTGGCATGTGCCTATAGTCCCAGCTACTCAGGACGCTGAGGCTAGAGGAATGCTTGAGCTCAGGAGTTCAAGGCTATAGTGAGCTATGACAGTGCCAGTGTACTCCAGCCTGGGTGACAGAGCAAGGCCCTATCTCAAAAAAAAAAAGAAAAAAAAAAGTATGTGTACGTACTAGACAAACTCCCCATCTAGCTGGTGAGCTCCTTGTTGGCTAGAACTTTGCTCAGCTTCTAACATAGAGCTCACATGAGGAGAGCTTATCAGACTTATTGAATTGAAATGAGAGAGTAATAATTATGGGTGTGCCTGTACGTATACACACACACACACACACACACACACACACACACACACACACACATCTAGAACCAGTTCATGGGGTCACAGTAGCCTAAAATTGCTAGTGAATTGTTTACTAATGTCTTTATCCTTGGCCTGCCATGATAAATTAATTCCCCCATGGTCAGTCTTCCAATTCAATAACCTAGATAGAAAGTAAAAGGAATGTGTTTTCTCACTAACCCAGAAATTAGGTAACTCCTTAAGTCAACCATTTATGAAATGTACAGTCTCTCAGACTGGCTTGCTCTCAGAAACTCATCAATTTGCCCTTGACACACATTTTATACATAAAAACAGATGCCCATAAAGGTCAAAATTCTAGCCAGAAGTAGAACTGAGTGTCCTGACTCCCAATCCAGTGCTCTTTTCTCTTCAATGCTGTGTTTCCACCACAGAATGGAACACAGCTCTCTCTAACCCTTTCCTCTATTCCAGGGATTGGCAAACTACAACCCAATTCAGTCTCCCACTGCCCGTCTGTATAAATAAAGTTTTATTGGAACACACCCATGCCCATTTGTTTATGTACTGTCTACAGCTACTTTTGTGGTATAACAGCAGAGTTGAGTAGTTGCAACTGAGACCATAAGACCTACAAAGCCAAAAATATTTACTGTCTGGCCTTTTACAGAAAAAGTTTCCCAATTCCTGCTCTATTCCATGGCAAGGGTCTGACTAGTTTGAATTTAAAATTCAATGTGCTAGCTAGCTAGAATGGAAAGTGTTTTCAAAGTCTAATTATATCTGACAAACAATTTTTGAGTATTATTGTGTGCCAGGCCATGTGTTATTATGGAAATTTCATAAGCAAATAAAATAATCAATGCCCTCCTGAGTCCCTGACCTACTCAGAGGGATAAACATAAGGTACTCAAGTAATGAGAATTACAAAGTAGACTGTTATGATTAGAATCATGTCTCTGATAAAAACTCACACAGCCAGTCTACTAAATGTGGTGCCATCTCTTTTAGAATAGCATAAGGCATCTTTAATAGATTTAAGTCTATTTACTCCTAAAAGTAACACTAGGTCAGTCTGACACATTGTGGGAAACTGTCACTCAGTAAGAAATGACTATGAGTTTAAGACAGAAAGCTACCCATTCTACACAGAAACTGTTGATGGAATAAACCCCAAATATCTGAAATAGGAGTGTCTGCCATGACTTCTGAGAGGTCACTGCCTCAGATCTACTTCTTTCAACCAGAAAAAACCTCAAGAACCCTCTGCCTCCTGACCTGCACCAAGCTCATTTCCAGCTGCAGGGTGTCTCTCTCTCTCCGAGCTGTATCCACCTCTCCTTCCAAGCGCCGCACCTCGGACTGCACCAATGCCAACTGCTGCTGGGCCTCCCGGGCTACCTGAGCCTCCCTCTGGCTGTTCCCCTAAAAAAGGGAAATCAAACTTAAGTACATACCTCATTTCCTATCTCCTGGTTACCTCCATTCCCCAATTCATCTTCCCATAGCCTAAAACCCAAGCTTTCTCTCTGTCTCCTCCCATTTGTCCTATTTTCCCATCCCTGTTTAATCTCACTCTTTGGACTTCCATGTGTTTGATGCCCCCAGCCCTTCCTGCTGGCCCTACACTCTCAACCTTGACATCCATCCCATTCAATTACTTTGCCCTTCATCTGTTCCCCATTCCTCAACTCTTCCAACTGCCACTTTTACCTTCTCCCTTTCCAACTGAGCCTGGCTTTCCTCCTGAAGCGCCTCGTAGCGTTCCTTAAGCTGGTGCTCTTGTTGGGCCCAGGTCTGCCGTTCTTCTTCTAGGGCAGCCTGAAGAGTCTCCAACTGATGATGCTCACTGAGTTGCGCAGCCCGAGCCGCATCCCGTTCTTCCTGCAGGGCATGGCACCGCCGCTGTTCTACCTCCAAGCTCAGGGTCAGAGCTTGCCTTTCTTCTTCCTACAGCCCCAGAAGAAAACCAAGATCCTTAGTAGGCCCTCAAGAGGCCAGAAATCTGTCCCCTGATCCCCATGCAATGTGCCTGAGAATTATGCCTATTAAAAATACAATAGTTGAAGGCTGGGTATGCGGTGGCTTATGACTGTTATCCTAGCAATTTGGGGGGTTGAGGTGAGAAGATTGTTTGAGATCAGGAGTTCAAGACCAACCTGAGCAAGAGAGAGACCCCATCTCTTCAAAAAATACAAAAAATTAGCTGGGCATGGTGGTATGCACCTGCAGTCCCAGCTACTTGGGAGGCTGAGGCAGGAGCATGGATTGAGCGCAGGAGTTTGAGGTGGCAGTGAGCTATAATGATGCCACTGTACTCTAACCTGGGCAACAAGACCCAGGTTAGAGCAAGATCCTCTCTCAAAAAAACAAACAAAAAAACAAAAATAACCAATAGTTGACAAGCTCATAGGATTATATAAGAGCTCCTGTTCCAGAGTTAGGTAGACTTGGGTTTGAATCTCAGTTTGAATGCTAGTTCTGTCATTTACTGTGTGCTCTTAGGTGCACATCATTATTGGTAAAATGGAGATAATAACAGAGTCTACCTTGTGAGCATTAAAGTAAAAAGCATATGTAAAGCATTTATCTATCATAGTATCTGGCACATAGTAAGCCTTCAATACACATATAGCTTACACCATCATCAAAAGAAATACCACAAAAACTAGAAAATCCAGCCTATAATCATGAACTAGCCAAGCAGCAACCATTACAGCACTGTTGTACATACCTGGTTAAGACTATAAGTACCAGCATGCATGTAACAAGCATGCGTCATGCATGCAACAAGTTCCAAACCTGGCTACTAACTCATATGGGTAATCATCTTATCATTTCAGCTCTAGGAAACCTGAGTGAGTCTCATCTCAACATTTTTGGCTCTGCCCTAGACCAGAGTTCCCAAACCAGATTGCACAAAATCACCTAGGAAATTTCTGAAAATATTTGGGTTGCCCAGAACTACCATATCTCTAACTGAATCAAAACCTCTGGGAATGAGTCCCAGAAATCTATATTCTAAAATAATTCCCCAGATAACGCTAATGTTCTAGTGAGGATACATACACTCTGAAGAGTCTTCCAAACTTGCTTAGTGGCAGAACTTTTTTTTGCAGAATATCTAACAGAACTAGCGTTCTAAGGCAGTGGTTTCCAACCTTTTTGGCACCAGGGACTGGTTTCGTGGAAGACAATTTTTCCACAGACCAGGGCGGAGTGGTAGAGCTCCATGGCCCAGGGGCTGGGGACTGCAGTTCTATGGAACACACTTTGAGAAACACTGCTCTGGTGCAACTCAAATTATAAACTCCCACAATACACTAGTAGCCTATAGCTCACTAGAGGTAATTAACAATCTCTAATGGGATTAACCCAGTCTGATTTTCTCACCAGTGTCTCTCTTTCCCGTTGCTGCAGGCTGGCACTTTCCTGCTCACGATTCAGGGCCTCCATGGCCTCAGAAAGGCTCTGTTCCAGGCGGGTTACTGTCTTTCAGGGAGAGAGAAACACAGGACAGAGGAACTGAGAGAAATTTCTGTATACTATACTTCAAAGAGCATTAACAATGTAAAACTTGAAAATTCAGAGTTAACTAAATGAGTTGGGTGCCAAAAAGAAGACTACACGGGTGGGAAAAACTGGGAAGACATTGATCATGCAAGTTTAACAGCAGAAACAGTGAAGGGAGAGGAAAGAGGGGACGAGAAGAGTTGTCGGGACAGCTACTGTAGGTTCAAGGTCAATTTATTGGGAACCCTAATTCCAGAGCTATTTCTACCCCTTTCCATCTAGAGATCTGTGACATAGGTTCTAATGCCATATGATCCAGGTTGCCCACCTCCTGTTGCTTGCTTCTGGTGAGTTCTGCTGCCTGGCGTTCCTCTTGAAGTCCCCGAAGCACCTCTGTCCGCTCAGCCTCATGCCGGTTCCAACCCTCCACCACTCGGGCCAGGGTCTTAAGTAAGGGAAGTAAGGTGGAATTCCAAAATAACTTTTTTGCCCTCTTTCTACCCACAGGGGTAGAGTCAACAGCTACGTTCTTCAAATAGTAAACTAAACCCATCCCTTACCCCAGCTCTTAGCATACACAATGAAACACCGGTTGGCTACTCCGTTATTTACTATTCCTTAACGCTCTCCATGGAGACCCACCCACATTTTGCTACCCTGGCACCTTGTCCAGTTGTTCAATCATGATATCTTTCTTGCGGTCAGCAGCCACAGCCACTGCTAATTGTTGCTGTAGTTCTAGCACTCGGGTCTGCAGGCTCTGAATATGGCGCTCACAATGCTAGGAAAAAGGGTGAGAAGACTGGGTGATGCCCATCTTTAGTCTGACCATAGCACCAAACTTTCCAGCTCCTCTAGGGGAAATATGGAGACAAGGAGCCTGGGTCCCAAGAACAGAATAGGTTTAGAGGGGGAGAATCAAGAATTCTGGAGCAGGAACCTTGAGGCCTGAGATCTCCAACAACTCCCTTCTCAGGAAATAGGTGCTTAGATTCCAGGCTCTTCCCTTTCCTGGATCTCCTGAAAAAAATTCCCATAAACCTTCTGGTAGAGGTGCAGCAGCCCACACTGCAAAATGTGCAAAGTTACTTCTATTTTAAGAAGCTCATTGGACACAATGATTAAACATAACAAGGATAAAGGGGAAAGCCTTTCATTCATGCCAAAGCAGTTTAAATAGAGGAATAGAGGGTTCCAAAAATGACAACTAATAATTTTGACTTTCCCTTTGCCTTGTTCATTTCTCTGTCCACTTCAGACATTAAGGCTGAGGCTCACAGAAATAAAGCTCATTATTTCACCGAAAGCTATAAAGCCTTTACACAAGCTAGCATAGTCTGTGTTCATTCAACAAACACTTATGGAGTGTTTCTAGGTGTTAGGTATATTCTAGACCTTAGGGAGCCACTGCTGAACAAGATACTAACCCTCACGAAGTTTAGATTTTAGAGGGTAGAAGCAAACACGAAATATCAGAATGATAAGATACATGAAGGAAATAATAGAGTGATCTGACTGATCACTTAGAGGGGAGGTGGTGCCATATTAGACAGAATAGTCAAAGGTCTCCCTGGAGAAATATTTAAGCAGAATCCCAGCTTTCAGGCTCTTAACCTTCAGCTTTTTTCAACACTCAAGTCCCTTATTTTTAATCTTTAGTGCTTTCAAAAGGAAGTCTTTGTATCTCACCTTGCGACGGGTATGCTCTGAATCCAGTGCATCTTTCAGCCCCTGAAAATCCGGGGGATTGAGTGGGGGCCCTGGCCGAAGGCTAGTGTAGCGGGGAAACAATTCCTCCAGGGCTTGAGCTGAGCTAGATGAAGATAAGTCTTGCAGGGGCCGAGTGCTGAGCAAATCAGATAGAGGATATTAAGGTTGGGAAAGATTTTGGGATCCACTAGTCCAACTGTGATATTTTACAAATGAGGAAACTGAGACCCAGAGAGGGCAGGAGACTTGCCCGAAGTCATAAAGCAAGATAGTGACAAATAAAACATAGATCTGTGATTCACTTAAAGGTCTTAAAGATCTTACATCGTATGTCTACCCGCCGTAGCAAGACCCCATCGCTACAAAAAGGAAAGAAAATTAGCCAGGTGTGGCAGCATGTGCCTATAGTCCTCGCTACTTGGGAGGCTGAAGCACAAAGACAGCTTGAGCCCAGGAGTTTGAGGCTACAATGAGCTGTGATCACGCCACTGCACTCCAGCCTGAGTGACAGAGTGAGACCTTATCTCTAAAATTAAAAAATATAAAATAAAAATAAATAAAAACAATTTTTAAAAAAGTCTCAGCAGAAACAAGCTAACTCTTCCGAGGGGAAGAAGGACTGGAGGTTGAGAGAAAACCAGGCACTAGGCAGCAGATGCCCATGTTCCTGAAGGAGTAAAGAGGATAGAGAAGATAGGAGAGAAAGGATGAAAACTGAAAGCTAAGTAACAAGCCTCTTGGGTCATTAAGAGGTACAAAAGCAATAAGAGGAGAGCTAAGGAATAGAACACTTGGATTTCCAAGAAAGCAAGCAAGCTAGGAGAACCCCAAGAACTCACTTGAGCAAGGTGGCAGTGCTGTCACTGTCAAAGGAGTCCTCTTCTCGTCTCTCTGAGCCAGCATCTGCAGTGAGGGGATCTCCTGCAGGAAGCCAGAGGGAACCCAGCACCAGAGTCAGGTAAGGACAGGAACAGGGACCACTTGAAGGAGAAGAGAAGGGAGGACCTTCCTTTCTGCTTCCCCCATCCCACCATCCCTATCCCAAAGAACAGGAGCCTTTTCTCCTGAAATCTCTTGTCTCAGAGGTCTAGGTTTTTCTGCCTGCTTCCTCTGTCCTCCTACCCCTTAAATCTAGGTTCTCCCATATAGCTTTAGGGAAGGGGTTTACTTACGATAGGCTGAATCACGTGAGGTTTGGAGCATGGTCTGGAGTTGACTTCGAACACTTTCCATCTCAAAGATATGCTTAGAACCATCCTAGAAAAAAGCAACATGGAAATCAGATGCAGTCTGCATAATCTACATAATCTACCTACTGCCAGGGAAGAATTTTTACTTCAGCACTTGGGAAAGCAAGAGAAACAAAATAGACCCAATACAGGCTGTCTTAACCTTGAGTTAGAAACTCAAATATCTATAGGAGCCAGAAAGGTAGTAGAAATGAATAAATTGGGCAGGCATAAGACAAGAATGGTGGGGATTCTTGCCAACTAAAGAACAAATGCCCTGTCTAAAGACTGTATAGACAGGGCTATCAGTTTTCAAACTCTGGAAGATCAAACCAGTCCTCAAATTGATTATGACACCTTTCCTTTCAACACTAATAATGATCTTCTCTGTAACTTGTACAATTGATTAAATTATGTTTGAATGATCTACGTGGCAAATTTTGAACCATACTATCAAAATAGGTTTTGAGTTGGAAGGATTTTAGCATATTTTGCTGCTATCCTAAGTCCCTAGCTCCCTCTTGGGACCAAGAAACCCGCTCCCAGTGCCCAAGTGTCAGTCATAGCACACCAACCTACTCCACAGGTTTGCTTCATCTACTCAGAGCAGAGATCTCTCACAAAAAACACTAGGAAGTTTTACAATTCTCCACATTATGGTGTCCCAGGTCACTCTCCCTCATAAACATTTGCTCTCAGGAATAAGTATGACTGACTGTGTAGTTAAAAGGAATTTGAAATCCAACCATAGGCGTTCCAATCTCAGCAAAGCTTTTTTTTTTTAACCACGCCCTAATCCCAAGGCTCTGGTGTCTAGTATCCTAGAGGTCCCCAAGTCACACCTCCCTTACCTTTTTCTTCAGGTTGTTCTCCAATCCAACTGACAAGCTGTGACTCAGCTCTTGGGCCAAGCCATCTAACACCTCATGAGGAGGTGGGGAGGTGGAGGGTAAATACAGCTGGGCTCGAGCTGTGGCCTCTGCCTGTCGGCTGAGGCGCAAAGACGCATAGAGCTGGGAGGTCACCTCAGAGGACGCTTGGTTCAGCCCAGGGACTTCTGAGGAATCACTCAGGAGATCCTCTGCTCGGAGAGGTGAACTGGGGCCAGTAGCTGATGTCGCCATGAGTACAAGGAAGAGACAACTGGAGACAGCAGAAAGCTGGGAGGTTCTGCTTTAGTAAAGTCCAGGGGGAAAAGTTCACGGAAAAGGGAGATTTGGGAGAGGGGAGGAAGACTGCACGCCAAGGATCCTTGGTGAATAAAGGTATGGAGGCCTTCTGGTTAGAGGAAAGGTTTCCACTGGTTCCAGAGGCCATGGGAGAGGGCAAAAGTATTCCTTTCCCCAGCTTCTGGGAACGGTGTTAAAAGAGGGTGCGGCACAGAGGGGCTGTGGACAGACCTACTGTGGGACAACAGCACCACTGCAGTTTCTCTTCCCAACTGGGAGTGCTGGAAGTGGCAGATCAACTTCAGCACAGGCTATTCCTGGTCAACGGAGCTCTTAAGTTCTCACATCCAGAACCTGCAAACTGAAACGAACCCAAATCCGGTAGGGGCCCAATTTCTGTCCCGCTGCCTTACTTGTCCCTCAGCTGGCTCCAGTCTCAAAAGACGCAGGAACTTCACGCCCCGCACGCCCCTCTACTTCACGCGTTCCACCCAGGGTCAACTCCCTTGTATATCCCCTCCCACCCCTCCTGGCAAGAAAGCCATAGCAGAGCTCCCTAGAACCCCTCCCTCCCACCCCAAAAGAAAACTTGTAAATCCTCAGTCACGACCTCAGACGTCCCTAAAAAGAACGTCGCCCTCAAGCCTAGCCTGAGATCTTCTACCCCGACCACCCCGTCCCAACTACTCTCCACACTTCCAGTCCTTGGCCCCCAATTTGCCAAGGCGGGGACAAAAGACTGCCCTCGTCCCCTGAGCCCAGGTTCGGAAAGACCCAAACACCCCCTCTCGCGCGGTCCTCTACTCTCAAAACCGTTGGCAGCCTCCCGCCCACCGCCCACGGCCCCGCCTCTCTCGCCTGGATGACGTCAGCCGCCCGCGATCCCACACGGGCAGCAGCTCTCACTGCTTTTGGATCCCGCGACCCTGGGCGCGCGTGCGCGGCTGCAGCCGCCGCGGATTGGCTGAGGAAGGGAGGCAGAGTCTGACGAGAGGCTTTGGGGCGGAGTCAATGTTTCACCATTGCGGCTTGAAGACCCGGCGGGGCGGAGCTCCGCGGAAACAGGAAGTAGCTCCTGACTGGCACTCGGAGCAGTTCCGGTGAGTCTGGGGGTGGGGTCCCCACCTGGTTGGAGGGATCACGGACCCAGAACCCGAGGCCACGGAGTAGGGGAGGTTACGGAGCGAGGCTCATACTCTCTGTCCTGCAGATGACTGTCCACAACCTGTATCTGTTTGACCGGAATGGAGTGTGTCTGCACTACAGCGAGTGGCACCGCAAGAAGCAAGCAGGGATCCCCAAAGAGGAGGTGACGAGAGGGCCCCGGCGCAGCCTGGGCGACCTCCGCATCTCCAAACGCACTTAGTCCCAGCCAGCCTTTCCTCTCCAAACCTCGGCTCGTCCCCCCTACCCCAACCCCGTCTCCCTCTGCAAACGAGAGCTAACTCGGCCCCTCTCCCTCCAGGAATACAAGCTGATGTACGGGATGCTCTTCTCTATTCGCTCGTTTGTCAGCAAGATGTCCCCGCTAGACATGTACGCGGAGTCAGGATGTTGGGAGGAGGGCTAGCCTTGGGAATTTTGGGGTGCAAGAAACTTTTTGGAGTGGAAGAGGCATTGGCCCCCAGAGAGGGGAGGGGGACTTAGAGAAAGAGGCTGAATCCGAAGCAAGAGTGCTGAAGCTGGCAGGAGCGGCGGTGAGGAAGGTCTGAAGGTAAAGAGGTTGAGGGCTGGAGCTAAATTGAGCTGTAAGGATGGGCTAGGCGGTGTCTTTACTCAACCAGGCTCCTACAAATGATTTGTTTAGACGAAGAGGGAGTCAACCTTGAGGGGATCAGAAGTATCTCTTTGAGAGAGCTTTTGTTCCCATTCTTTAACATCCTCCTCATCTCCACAGGAAGGATGGCTTCCTGGCCTTCCAAACTAGCCGTTACAAACTCCATTACTATGAGACGCCCACTGGGATCAAGGTTGTCATGAATACTGACTTGGGCGTGGGATCCATCCGAGATGTGCTGCACCATATCTACAGTGCGGTCAGTGCCAGCCCCGGGGACCCTTCCTCCAGAGCTCTTTAAAGGCCATGGCCAGTTACAGCCCCAAGACTCCCTCAGTTTCCCTGCCCTAATGCTACTATATCTCGATTGAACTCAGAGTTTTCTCAAGGGCTTTTAGGTCCTTAAACTCTCCCACCACCAGTTTCTCCTCAGGGAGGGCTTGCCTCTCAGCCCTTGTTCCCTGTGCATTCACATACCCTTGAGGTTATAGATTTGGGGTTAAAAATGAGAAGTGTCCAAAGCCTGGCTCTAACACCCTCCCCCTCCATAGCTGTACGTGGAGCTGGTGGTGAAGAACCCCCTGTGCCCGCTGGGCCAAACTGTGCAAAGTGAGCTCTTCCGCTCCCGACTGGACTCATATGTCCGCTCTCTGCCCTTCTTCTCTGCCCGGGCTGGCTGAAGCCTCAAGAGGATTGACGCCTCAAGAGAATTCATGTCTGCCTGGGGTCCTTCCTAATCTCTGCCACTGGAGGGACCCCACTGTAAGTCCCTACACTGCCCCCCTCCTAGGGCAGCAGCCCAAAGGCCTGTCCCGGTGCCCTCCACATCACCAGAATGAAGCCCACAGGAGTCCCTTCACCTCCAAACCAGGCCTTCTCCCCATTTTTATCCCATACCTGACACTGCGAGAATCACAGAATAAACCTTTTGTCACCCTCTGCTGCCTGAGCGTATCAGTTCAATGAGTCCTCTTGATCCTACCCCACTCATGAAGGAGGGAATAGGGTAGCTGCACCCCCCCTGAAGCCTGCAAAGAGGCTTTCTTTCTTTCTTTCTTTCCCTTTCTTTCTTTGAGACAGTCTCACTCTGTCACCTGGGCTAGCGTTCCGTGGCTCCTGGGCTCAAGCAATCCTCCTGCCTCGGCCTCCCAAGTAGCTGGCACTACAGGCTCTTGCCACCACGCCGGACTAATTTTTTGTTTCTATTTTTAGTTGGCCGGCTAAGTTTTTCTATTTTTAGTAGAGACGGGGGGGTGGGATGGGGGGGGACGGGTCTCACTCTTGCTCAAGCTGGTCTCGAACTCCTGCTCTCAAGTGATCCTCCCGCCTCAGCCGCCCAGAGTGCTAGGATTACAGCCAATGGGTTTCTTAACAGCGGCACTATTGACATTTTGGGCTGGATAATTCTTTGGTGTGGGGGCTCTTCTGTGCTTTGTAGGATTTTAGCTGCATCCTGGGCCACCACTCACTAGACGCTTATAGGACAGCCTTCCTCACCCCAGTCGTGAAATCAAAAATGTCTCCAAACCTTGCCAAACGTGCTCTGGGTGACAAAATCCCTCCCGATTGAGAATCACTGGGTAAGGGGAAGGCTGACAGGCCTCCGGTCCCAGAGGGTGCAAGAACCACCCTCTTGGGTTCCGCTCACAAGCTGCGGAGCCTTCGGCTGGCGGGTCTCATGCAGAAGAGCGGCAGGTTTGGCTAGGAGGCGGGCGGCTCTATGCAGATGAGAGGGCGGTGCCTGCATGTTGATAAGCTGGGCCCGCTGCCGACGCTGCTGGGAGCCTAGCGGGTCCCGCTGCGGTTCGGGCTGAAGTGGCATCCCTGTCCCGCCCCCTTCGTCCCTGAGTTCCTGCCTTCCGAGGACTGTCCTCGACCTTTACCCTCATCCATTTCCCCTACCTTACTGCCTGCTCCACTGCCCCCCATAACTGAGTATCTCCACTCCTGGCGCCCCCAGCGTTTCTCCCCTCCCGCTGCAAACCTCGCGACCTCCAACAGCCCGCCCCCGCGGCCGGATCTCGCTTGGCAGATCTCGCCGCAGCCTCCCGGGTCTTCCCGCTCTCCCGGGGCTCGCCCCACTACGCCGCGGGGTTGTCAGCCCTCGGGCTTCCCTGCTCCTTCCTCCCACCCCCTTGAAGCCCCCTCCCCCGCCCTGGCCAGCCGGCATGCAGGTGTCTATCGCGTGTACCGAGCAGAACCTTCGCAGCCGGAGCAGTGAGGACCGTCTGTGTGGATCCCGGCCGGGCCCCGGGGGCGGTAATGGCGGGCCAGTCGGCGGGGGGCACGGGAATCCTCCGGGGGGTGGAGGATCGGGCCCCAAGGCCCGAGCTGCACTGGTTCCCCGACCCCCAGCGCCTGCTGGGGCCCTCCGAGAGAGCACCGGCCGAGGCACTGGCATGAAATACAGGTATGGGGGTGGCCGGGCAGCCCGCCCCATCCGCTCCGCTTTCGGGACCCCTGAGGCTTCCTGAGATGGCCACCAAGACCCCTTCAAACTTCACTGACAAGGTCCCTGTTCTTTCCATCTCTTCTTCCCTTCACCCATACTTCTTTACTTTGTCCCTCTCTTGGTCTCCTTCCATACCCCTGACTACGAGAGAATCAAGTTTACCGAGGTTGACTGGGTCCTGTAAGACTGAAGGGATGCCCTTGACCTTCCCTATTTACCTCTAGGAAGGCTGGGGATGCACAGATCTCCAAGCTGCGCGCATCTCCAGGCTGTGCCCCACTCCAATGGAGTGTCCTTGGGTCGGCGTCCTGGGGAGAGGAGGGAGGGAAATGGCTTCTCACTCTGACCTGCTTGGGGTACCTGACCCAGATACTCCCCCCACCTGCCCCAAGGGACCAACCTCCTGTGACCTTTCTTGGGGGGAGGGGAGTGAGACCTGTGGGAACGATGGACCACATCTTTCATCTCCATGCTGAGGGTCAGGGTCTGGGTGGGGAAAGTGAACCGACTTTATCTCAGAGAACTGGGGGGCCAGGGGCTCTTAGAACTCGCGGTAAGGGGAGGGGAGGAGCTCCTGCTTGGGAGTGAGCCAAGGTCACTGATCTGACCTGCTTTGTCACCTAAGGAATCTGATCCCCTCCGTGTGTGTGGTGGCCCTGATTGAGAAACTGAGCTGCCACCTGGGTGGGGGTCATTAGGAGGAGGAGGGGATTCACAAGTTCAGAAACAGTCTTCCCAGGCCAATAGGAGCAGAGGGAGTGGAGAAGGGGAGAAAGAGAAATAGGCTTTCCTGTGATACACGCTGCTACCCCCCAGGTCTCCTATCTGCCTTTGCTGGAGGTCCATCTGTCCATCTGCCCTGCCTAACCAGGGACCCTTGCCTGTCTGAGTGCCTGAATTTGACTTGGTTTACCTCTTCTCTCCTCGTGTCTGCCCTTCAGCTCACAAACTCACCACAATTAGCTAGCCACACTCTTCCCAGCCCTCCCACTTCCACACATCCCAGAGATGACTCTAAACACAGAAAAGACCTCATCTAGAAGAAAGACAAACCAGACAGCATATCTTCAATGTGATAGGAGAGAACAGAGGCACTGGACAGAGGAACAGTCATTTACTGGTTCACTTATTCTTTCAACAATATTCCTAGGGCCTCTGCTATGGGGCTAGCACTTGCCCAATCCTGTAGGCCCACTGGGTCTAGTTTCTTTGAACTGAGATACCCTGAGGGTTTCTCAGTCCAGAAGGAGAGGAGCTGGGGGCTGATAATCTAGGTCCCTAATGAGGCTCCACCCTTTCCTGCTGCTTCTGAATCCTGTAGGAACCTGGGAAAGTCTGGTCTTCGGGTATCCTGTCTTGGCCTGGGTGAGTTAGAGCAGGGATTAAGGGAAGGGGGTATTCTTTCATGGCCTGCCTCTTACAGCTCTCATGTACCTGGCTTCTCTCTTGCAGGTACCTGGGTCACATTTGGTTCTCAGATCTCAGATGAGGTATAAGTGATGGGATCTAGAAACACGGTAGGGGAGGGGGAGGAAACCAGAAAAAGGGGAAATGGACCTGGATAGGGGTTTGGACAATAAGCATGGGGAATGAGGGATCTGAGGCTGGAGCTTGGGGAAAGGGAAGAGAATGTGGAAACCAGGGCTGAGGTTTGGTGGGTTAAAGTGCAGTGAAGGAGGTAAGTGAGGGGCAATAGTGGATCAACTCTTTCTCTCACCTCTCTAGATAGCCGAGGATGTGCTGACAGTAGCCTATGAGCATGGTGTGAACCTGTTTGACACCGCTGAAGTGCATGCAGCAGGAAAGTAAGGACTGTGATCAAAGAGTTAAGTTCCATCTGGAAGACTGAGAGAACTTCAGGGCTTCTTGTTTTCCCTCTAAAGAACCCTGAGAATTCTGAGAACATCAAGTTCCAACCTTTCAGCCAATGGGTCCCCAAAGCATTATGGGAGTTGTAGTCCCAATATTAGTCCCTCTCAAGCTTAGAAGTCACTGGGCATACTGTGTAGTCACATTAAATAAAATCAACAAATATATCCTGGGCATTAGTTATGTGCAACTATGTGAGGATTACAAAGCTAAATTTTCAAACACACTGCCCCATCACACATCCATGACTTCACACTGGAAGCAGTAAAAACCTAGGATGACCTACCCTTACCTCTTCCACATCTGGCAAATACTTCTGCTCATCTTCAAGACTTGACCCAAATGTTCACTCCTCTAAGAAGTGGCCAGGGAAGGGCAGTGGGCAACCCAGATGGTTAAAACCAGACAAGGCAGTGTCCTCTCTGGCTCTACACCATCTGTCCTTCTTCCCTCAATCCTATTCTATTTTAGTACCCACAACAGCACTTGATACATAATTGATGCACAACAGATATGTTGAATGAATGAATAAAGGAAAACTATATAGCTACATCCCTAGTTCCAGAAGCCCCTCTTACATAGTCTAGGATGGGGATGAAAGCCCAAATTGGCTCCTGGTTTATTCTCTACTTTATAAGAGAAGAAAAAGTGGGGAAGAATAGAAGGAATTGATTCATCTTGGAGGGGTCAGTGCCTCTGCGTTGTCTCTCTTTTAGGGCTGAAAGAACCCTAGGCAACATCCTCAAGAGCAAAGGTTGGAGGTGAGACTGTGTTTTGAGGGGTTGCTGGGGACATGATCATCCAAAAATCCTTTTCCCGCTGGTTCTCCCATTTCTCCTTTTCCAGGAGATCAAGCTATGTCATCACCACCAAGATTTTTTGGGGAGGACAGTAAGTGGCTGCCCCACTATGATTGGGGAGAAGACCTAAAAAGAATGTGTTCAAGTGTATGGGAAGGGGTTGGGGATAGCTATCCTGCACTGGCTACCCCAGGTCTGCACCCTGCTTTTGAGGACCGTGCAATCCCAGTCCCTCACCACTCCAGGCCAGCTCTGGTCCCCTCTTTTTATCACACTTTATCTTTGACTTACTTTTCCTACAGGGCAGAAACTGAGAGAGGCTTGAGCCGCAAACACATCATTGAGGGTGAGAGTTAGGGGCTGGAAAACTGAAGTGGTGGGGTATGGAAGCCAGAGGAATAGGGAATATTTTCTGAGGCTCTGAATTGGAGGCTTTGAATATGGGCTTAGGTGGCCATGGCAAAGGGATAAGGTCCAAATTCTTAGTAAACTGAAGCTGAGGTGCTTATTTTCCTTTCCCCACCCCAACCTCCAGGCTTGCGAGGATCCCTAGAACGCCTCCAGCTGGGATATGTGGACATCGTCTTTGCCAATCGCTCAGACCCCAACAGTCCTATGGAGGGTAAAAGCAGCACCCCAAAGCCTGACAGTCTTTCAACACTAAGCACTCCCTCAAACCCTCAGCAGGAAGCCAGCCCTCACTAAGAAGACCTGCCAAGCTCCACAGTGGAGGCTCAGATCTCATGACTTGGATAGGGAGGGAGGCAAAGAACAGATACAAACCTCTCTGACTCCACAGAGATGTTTGGGGTCTTAGTGGGGCAAGCAGAGTTCTGCAGATCTGGAGCCCTAGATTCCAAGGGTCTGACAGTGAGACTCTCCCTCTCCTGTGTGCCTAGAGATTGTACGAGCCATGACCTATGTCATCAACCAGGGCCTGGCCCTATACTGGGGGACATCCCGATGGGGGGCTGCAGAAATCATGGTGAGTGTGTGACTCTACTTCCCCCTGTCCGACAACTGGTTCCCACTTTTCAAATGACTACTCCAAATCCCACTGGACTGGGGGGAAGGAGTGCTCTGACCCCCATCTCTTCCCCACCCCAACCCAGGAGGCCTACTCCATGGCCAGACAGTTCAATCTGATTCCTCCCGTGTGTGAACAAGCTGAGCACCACCTGTTTCAGAGGGAAAAGGTGGAGATGCAGCTGCCGGAGCTCTACCACAAGATTGGTTCGCAGACCTTCATCCCTAACTTTCCCTCAGCCTCATCTGTGGCCTAGGTCCCTTTGCCAATACCCAGTCTTCTTCCTCTTAGGTGTTGGCTCAGTCACCTGGTCCCCTCTGGCCTGTGGGCTCATTACTAGCAAGCATGATGGGCGAATCCCAGATACCTGTAGGGCCGCCATCAAGGTGAGATCTGGGAGCTCAAGATGGCAGGACTGCACTATCTGGGAGCGTGTGTGTGTGTGGTGGGGGGGGGTCTTTTGCTGATTCTTCTTGGTCTCCAGGGCTACCAGTGGCTCAAGGACAAAGTGCAGAATGAGGATGGCAAGAAGCAACAAGCCAAAGTCACAGACCTTCTGCCCATCGCTCACCAGCTGGGCTGCACTGTGGCCCAGCTTGCTATTGGTGAGACACTGCCAGCCCTGGGCCCTGCAGAGGCCCTGTCTCCTCCTGAGATGCTCCCAAACCTGTCCACAGACTGACTTGTCCATGGGGAGGGGCCTCTTCTTCAGAGACATCTCTGAAGTCTGTGTGCTCACTGTTCTCCACCGGTTCTCTTTTTTTGCTCCTCTGGCCTCAGCGTGGTGTCTCCGCAGCGAGGGTGTCAGCTCGGTCTTGCTGGGGGTGTCCAGTGCAGAGCAGCTGATTGAACACCTGGGCGCTCTACAGGTGAGCTAGAGACTCAGAGGCTTAGCCTATCTCTGACTCCTTCCTCAGGGGTCAAAGCCATGCTGTCCAACCCAAAATGGCCTTGTGAGGTCACCCACTACAAAGACCTCACTTTGCAGGTGAGAGGTCCCAGGGCCACAAAGCGAGGCAGGGGCACAGATGCGACTCTTCTTGCCACTGGCCCCACTGTGATTTTTTCCCCGGGTCCTTGAACCCCATGCCCTTCCTCAGTGACCCAACATGTACTGCCCTCTCCATCACCCCACTATCCTCCAGGTGCTGAGCCAGCTGACCCCGCAGACGGTGATGGAGATAGACGGGCTCCTGGGAAACAAGCCGCATTCCAAGAAATAGTGCGTCAGGGGTGCGGGGACCTAACCCAGAGCCGCTGCACCTGCCCCAGAACCGCTTCCCCGCAGCTGCCTCTCTCGGGATCCCTCCCCGCAGCGGCCAGAGCAGGGTAGCCCCGCCCACTAACGAGTCCCAGCTTTGAGTAGCGATACGCATGAACAAAGCCATATCCTTCCGCAATGGGGCCGAAGAGAGAAAGTAGTCCTCCCGCCACCTACTGCGTCCTCCTGGCCTTGCGAATCCTGGGCATGAGCTACTGGCCATCCGCTCTCTGCCACTTTGTCACGCTTCCTTCTCTCTTCCTCCTATTGCCGAAGCCCAGGAAAAAACCCCGGCTGATACAGGAAACATACAGAGTACCTCAAAAGGGGCCCTCAAAATGTTACCAGGGGGTAATAATTTAGTGAGTTGTGATGTCCTCTGGAACTTAGGAAATGGGGCTCTTATATTATTCGGTACAAAGGAAGCCAGGCTGGTCCTGGCAGGAAGTAAATGATAACCTTTGGGAAACCAGGACTCTGCCTCCCAACCCAGAGATCAAGGGCTTACAACTAGAACTAGTATAATACTTTGTTCTTGGGAGAGGGCGGTAAGGGTGGGGGCTACAGTAACACAGCACTGACAAAGGTAGAGGGAAATTTGACAGCAGGTTTACAGTGTGTGTGGCCTGGCAAAAGTGGCCAGGGTGGCCCCTGGAAAATAAAGTTGGGCTGTATTTTGCGGGAATTAGCGACAGCCTTTGGGTCACGGGCAGAGACATGGGACTGATATAAAAAGGTCTAGGGATAGATTTTGAGCCTTGAGCGGGACTTCCTACCTGGCAGTGGAGGATTGGGTCTTCCTCCCAGCAATAACCCTAAAGCAATAATGATGGCCTCTCTTCTGTAATACTTCCCAGGGAACTGTAAATAAAATCTCAGTTGATCCTCACACTGTCTGAAATTGCAGAGGGTTGGGAGGTTAGGGACAGTCTCAGGTGTCTGGTCCCTTTGCCCCCTGCCATTAGAAAGCTCCCAGCACTAGCCTTCTCTCCATTGCTCATTCACCTCGGTGACCCAGGCATTCGGTTCCTACTCACTGCTCTCAATAAGGACCCAGGCACCAGGTACCCCAGGCCCCAGATTTCTTCCTTCTTTCAGTCACCACATTCCTTAGAACCCAGAGATCTGGCTTCATTGTTTTGTTCCTCCTCTTTCTACAAAGGACTCAGCTGTCTGACACCCTTGCCCTTGTTTTGTTTGTTTTTAAAGTCACATTAGCCATACTTCTTGTCTCCTCCTTCTCGTTTCCCTCTCGCCAGATACCCACACATATGCCAAGGAACTATCTGATTGGTTTTCCTGTGGCTGAGTGGGAAAGGCTGTCCCGAAGCTGAGGCTTTGCCTTTTGGAGGGGAATAAAGTGAAGATCAGTCTATGGTTGAGGGGATACAGAGAGAAGGGAAGGAGTTATAAATTTAAAAGAAAACAAGTGAAATATCAGGTGTGAGGGTAGCAAAAAAGCAGAATCAAATGAAGCTATACGAGATATTACACCTATTCTTCCCCAAATGACTGATTTCCCTGGGACAGAGAGTTAAAAGTTACAGCCTTAATGATCACAAAGCAGAGTAGGATGAGCTCTGCCTTCCTTAAATACAACCTCACCATCTCCCTTTTACCCATCTTCATCCTACCCTGAACCTGAAGCTGGGAGAGCAGAGTAAAACCAATTTCCAAAAGACAAAAGTCAGCAGCATGCATTTCCTGGATTAGCAACCAACTGGATCAACTAATGAATACTTACATCCACCCCCATCATTTCCCACTCATTTTGGAAGACAAAGAAGTAAAATGTATGACTAAACTATGATTAGTTATTCTGTAACAAACACTGAAGAATATATCAACTCAAAATAGTATTCTCCTTAAGTAGTTATCTTGGAGGGTTATGCACTTATTTTAATGATGCCTCCCCCATTGCTTAAAACATTTTATAATAAAAATTCTTCTTAAAATTAGTCTTCAGAGACAGTTTAGAAAGTCCTTGTAAAAAGCCTTCATTGCCACACCTCCTTTGTATATAAACATTTGCCATATTTGTCACTCTCCTCGTTCATTATTTATTTATTGAGTGCTATTATGGAATGGTACAGAATATAATGGTGAACTAAACCAGACTCAGAACAACCTCCATGCAGCTTGCTGATGGGAGAGACAATCTCATAACTACCATATACAAACTTCAGTCGTCCAAAGTCCAAAGGAAAGTACATGGGTTACCAGAGTCTATAATGGGTCTTTGACATGGTGAAGCTGCACTGAGAGCTGAAGGATAAATAGGTGTTAATAAGGTGAAAGCAAGAGCGTTAGGGGAAGAGCATATGCAAAGGCCCTGTGGCAGAAAGGAACATGCAAGCCAAAGGTCCCCAAAGCCAGGGTGTCTAAGGAGAAATGGAAGCAGAATATGAGGCATAGATGATTTCAGAACACACAGGGCCTTACAAGGCACCTTAGAATATTATCTTTATCCTAAGGATAGTAGGAAACCCTCTATATCAGTTATCTATTGATATACAACAAATCACCCCCAAATTTAATAGTTTGAAATAACTTTTAAAAACTTTATTTTTTTTTTTTTCATGATTCTGTGGGTTGGCTGGGAATTCCTCTGCTGTTTTCACCTGGGCTCGCTCATTCCATGGCACTTGGCTGAGCAGCAAAATCCAAGATGGCCTCCCAACATGTTTGGCAGTTAGAGCTGGCAATTGGCTAGGGCTCTTCTCTTCTCCACGTGGTCTCATCCTCCGGTGGTCTTAAACCTACTTCTTTATACAGTGGTCTTAAGAGGCAAAATGAACTAGGTTTAGTGATGGGCAGGTAAAGAAAAGTGAGGGCAAGGAAAAGGTCAAGGATAATAGCTAAGTCTCTAGAGTTTAGCAACCCTCGAGGGTTCCAAAGGAACAAAGGTAGAAGCTCCAAGGCCTCTGAAGGACAAGGCTCCGGAACTCACATATCCCTTCTGCCCCATCTACTGTCAAAATTAGTTACGAGGCCAGCCCAGATTCAAGGGATAGGGAAAGAGACCACAATTCTTGATGGGAGAAGCAGCAAGTTATGTTGCAAAGGAATTTAGAGCCATCAAACTACCACTCCATTAAAAGGTTTTAAACATGAATGGAAGGAGTGTGTGATAGGCCATGATTCGGTTTGAGATTTGGAAAGATCGTTAAACAATATAGAAGGAAGCCAGAGTGCTTGTGGAGACTGGTTAGGTTTGAGGCTCCTGCTGGGGTCTAAGCAAGAAACAGCAGCACCCTGGACTAGGGTGGTATGCTGGAGGTGGAGAAGAGTAGGTGCATTAGAGAGATATTTAAGAGGCAAAATGAACTAGGCTTAGTGATGGGCCAGTAAAGGAAAAGTGAGGGCAAGGAAAGGGTCAAGGATAATTCCTAAATCTCTGGCGTTGAGCAAAGGAAAGGGTAGGAAATACTGGAAGAAATGCTGGTATGGACAGGGAGATCATTAGTTTTGGTTCTTGAAAATAAATAACAAGAGCTGTAGAGCAGGCAACTGATATACAGATCTGGAGCTTAGGCGGGCCTTGGCTGTCAAACACTTTGGGAACATTTATATAATCAAATCTACCTTAAAAGATTAAGATTTACCACCAATTGAAGATATTAAAAGATCTGAGGAGCACCATTCCAAAGGGAAGTTCCAAAGAAGTTTTGAATTATGACAGCATTACTGGAATAAGTAGACAGCTTCCCCCAAGTGATAATGAAGACAATACAACTCAAAATCTCTGAAATGTTTGTGTACAAATAATGTTATACCTCCTCACAAAGATTACCCCTTAGGTCTTAATAATTTAGTTAAAAAACAAAACTAGCTCTGCACTGCCTGTTATAGCCAGTTAATGCCTTGGGTGTAGAGAAGCCCATCTTGTACGTATTGATCAAGAGAGATGGGTGTTTAAACTGTTGGGTATGGAGAAGTTAAAGTGAACACAATATAGGCTGGGGACACAGGATAATAACAATAGCTAATACAGTATTTACCTGGTGTTTGCTATCTACTAGGCATCATTTTAAGCACCTGAAACATAAGCTCATTCAATTCTTTCTATTATTATTATCCACATTTTATGAGGAAACCAAGGCCCAAAGAAATTAAGTAACTTGCTCAAAGTGTCACAACTAGTAAGTGGTGGAGGCTAGGATTTGAACTCAAGCCAGCTGGCTCTAGTCTGTGTTATTACCCTCCACAACAGAACCTGGGCTGCAGGTCCAGGAGAGGAGGGTGAGGAGACAGCTGGGTGTGGGTGTGGCACCACGAGGGAATGTGGGCTGTGAGTAGCATGTCCTGTTTACCTGTAGAGGAAGTCAGACCCCTGAGTCAGAACTCATGCTGGACTGCTTTGCTGGAGCCATCATGATGTGTGGGTGTCCAGGCCTGGATACTCCAGAAGGAAAGGATTCTCGGCATTCCTAAGGCAGTGGTCCTGGAATCTAGGTCCCTGGTTAGGCCGAGATGTCAGCTGGGAGTTCAGCAGTTTGGGAAGAATGAAATTTGGGAAGCTAGCCTTACAACAACACAGAGAAGTCACGTAGAATAAGGAAAACTGTGGGCAGAATGAGTTACTGCCAGGACAGCATCGACTCAAAAGGCCCAGGAGCCCACTAAAGGTTGGGTAGAATGGGCAGTGTCACTGGCTCAGGAAGTCTGTTTTGGTGGGGTTGTGAAAGAGTATAAGCAATTGAACAAACAGATCAAGGGGCTTTAGAGACCTGTGCTAGTGGCTGCAGGCTAAGGTGCAAGAAGGAACCTGGGGGTTCGCACACGGTAGAATTAAGGAGTGCTGAGGCACTGTGCTGGGGAGTGAAGGAAGGCGTGACGACCAGAGCTCCAGTCTTAGCATCGCCGCGGCCACCTCCCCCGCGCCGCCATAGCTGTCATTCCCAGCCTCGCACCTTCACCGCCCCAACGCATGCCACAGCAGGGAGCGGCCCGACCACAGCGTGACGCCACGAAGGGCGGGACCTCAGTATTAAAAGGCGCAAGAGGCCGCGGCGCCCGCCCCAGGACCAGACGCGGGCCACAGGAGGGTCCGCTCGTTCTACCCACGAAGCCGGCAGCATTAGCGACGCCCTTGAGTCCGCGGCGGGCACGATGCAGCTCCTGATGAGGGTGCCCTCTCTTCCGGAGCGGGGCGAGTTGGACTGCAACATCTGCTACCAACCCTTCAACCTAGAGGGCCGAGCACCTCGCCGCCTGCCCGGGACGGCGCGTACCCGCTGCGGCCACACGCTCTGCACTGCCTGCCTGCGCGAGCTGGCGGCGCGCGGCGACGGCAGCGGGGCGGCCGCGCGCGTGGTGCGCCTGCGCCGCGTCGTCACGTGCCCCTTCTGCCGCGCGCCCTCCCCACTCCCGCGCGGTGGCGTCACGGAGATCGCTGTGGACCCGGGCTTGTGGTCGCGATTGGAGGAAAAAGCGCGGGCCAAGGGCGAACGAAATGAGGCGGGGAGCCCGGCCAAGGAAAGCGGCGACACTGACGGAGAGGAAGACGAGGATGGGGCGAACGAGGAGGCGGGGCCTAGGAGCGCGGGTTGGCGTGCGCTTCGGCGGCTCTGGTACAGGGTCCTGGTGCCCGCGCGCCGCTGGCGGCGTCCGCTGCCTTGCAATGGTGAGAGGCCCCCCGGGGAGGATGCTAGGAGAGCGCGCTGAAGAACTCCGGGGTTCAATTGCATGCTTCTGACCTTGCTGCCACTAATCTTTCTTCTCTCCCCCAGTGCTCTACTGTCCCGAGATCAAGGACATTGCCCGTATTACCCGGTGCACGCTGTAATCGGGGAACCCGGAAACGAAGGCCAAAGGAAGGTAGAAGCTGCAGCTTTGGGGCGTGTTTTAGTACTGGGGGCTGATGTCAAGAATACCGCCTCTGAGATCCTGGGATTGTCGCTTGATCGAGAGAGATGAGCCGAGGGCTGGAGGGAACGCCCTGGGAGGTATTGATGCTGAGCTGGGGAGGCTCCTCGACGAACTCGCCCCCATCTACTAACTGTGCCAGCCTTACATTTTCAGGATGGAGTGGCCAAGGGATGATACAAACAAAGCCTACGTTACCGTGGGAAGCAGACAGACTGTTTTCTTAGCTTACTTTGGCTTTTGTCCAGGGTGGTTCTGGTGTGTGGGAGCAACAGGTCCCATTTTAGCAATTCTTTGCCAGTGGTTTGAAATTTTTTTTAAAAAGATGGAACAAGAGAGAAGAGGCTAATTTTCATGTCATGTTCATCTAACTTCTCTGGCATGAAAGGGTGCCTACTGTCTCCCCATTCCCAGTTCTGTGTTTCAAAAACTGAGATGCCTCTGTGCCTATGTGATTAGGAGCCTTGCTTCATTTCAGAATCTCCCTTCAACTGCTAATAGGGCAGGTATCAGAAGTTCCAAAAGACATTTATGTCAGGCACCTAATTAGAGCCTAGGTAGGAAGGGAGAGCCATTTGGTAAAGGCATCAGATTTTAAACTTTTGCTATTATCTGTTATCTTTACAGTCACAGAGAAGCACTGGCACTATTGAAAAAAGACGGTCATATAATTTTAAACTTGTGTCCCATAATGGGACATTACCTATTGTGTGCCATGGATTCTATTTTAAAATCTTGTAAATATCTTATGATAGTAGAGTCATAGTCAAGGACCAGCAGTGTCAGTGTCACTGGGAGCTTGCTAGAAATAAAAAATTTCAGGATCCCACTCCAGACTTCCTGAATCAGACTCCGCATTTTCGTAATCCCAGGTATCTATGTGCATGTAAAAATTTAAGTAGAACTGGTCTAGATTCTAGACTTTAGTATATCACCATCTGTAGGTGGAATATTTAAAGCACAATTGGTATAACTGATATAAAATTTTAAAGTAACATTCTATTGCTGAAGAAATCTTATTGTGTTACATTTTTCTTGGTTAAAAATGTGAACTTATTAACCTCAATTTTCTTAGGGGTCTCCAGACTTTTTAAGATAATATTTTTGATCGACAAATCATAATTGTATATATTTATGAGGTATAAACCTCAATTTTTATAACCATTTTCCTGTCCTTAAGTCTCAGCTTAAATGTCTTGTCTTTGGGGAGGCCTTTCTCATCATTCAGCCTAGCAGAGCCCCTTCCCTCATCCTTTGCTAACATAACACTTTTATTTTTACTTTTTTTATTTTCTGATATTTCATGTTTTGCGGGTGTCCCCCACGGGAGTGTAAGCTCCATGGGAGCAATGGCTGAGTTGTGACTGTTTTATCTCCAGGACCATCACAGTATTAATGTATAGTATGTACTCAATAAATATTTGTTAGATTTATATCTTTTTTAAAAAAAAATATTAGTGGCTTTTTCCAGCCTCTGAGAGGCTCTGTTAGTGAACAATAAATGTCAAGGATGTGTCTAGCAGTTCAAATCTTTTGGCAAGTTATGCAGGCTTGGCCCTCAATTCCTTAAAAAAAAGTGTGTGCCTCTGCTTCATATATTGGAACTGAACCTGTGGAGCTGTAGTGACCTCTACTGACTCTGAGGGGAACTAAGCAATTTGAAGGAGAGAAGGATGATGGAAAGAGTGGCTGAAAGGCAGTTTTGAATCTTGCCCAGGCACTCCGCGTACCACACTTCTGCCCAGTAAGTCCCGTTCTCTCTGTGCTCAAGCAGAGGCCACATAGGTATTTGCTGCTCACTTTCCATCTCTACATAGTGCGTCACGTGGCTGGGGTTGGGAAAAAAGCCTCAGTTTTAGTAATGATCTAAGAGATAAAAATGAGGAAAAGGACAAAGTCACAAGATTTTAAAAAAAGAAAAAGATGAATATGAAATGGCAGAAAGCAACAATGCTTCCTATCCCTCCCCCCAAAAGGAACTCCCCCCAGTCAAAAATAACAGAGCACACAGAAAGGAAAGTATAATTTATATGTACAACCAATAAACCTGATACAGAAGAGGGGATCAGGACAGACCAGGAGTGGGTGTGAAGAGAGACTGGGAAAGGGGCAGCAAGAAAGTGAAGGGGCAGCGAAGAAGTGGGGGGTTCGCCATGCAAACTGCCACTCTCCCCGGCCCCTCCTGGGAAGGGGGATGTGCCCACCTCTCCCTAGCCTGCCCTCCACCATTTTGCTCTGGTCCCAAAGGCAAGGTAGGTCCCAAGACCCTGACTAGGCCCCCTGCCTGACCTACTCAACTTTAGTCTATATCCAGGCCATGAAGAGGGAGGGTAGAAGTCCTCCAGGGACTGAGCCCCAGAGCTGGGGGCTTCCTCCATGTCTGGCCCGCTGTATTCTCTCCCACCCTTCTAGGTTACCTGGGTTCCTAGAACAGGTTGGGGAGCTCCTCTTTGGCTTGAGGGAGTATCGCCCAACCATTACTCTTTTTGTAGGGGTGGTCCTTGGTCCCTAGGGAGGGGGAAAAAGATTCCCAACACACGATGCTGGTACACAGGAGGTAACTGAGCCAGTGAATGGCGCCTTTATTCTGAGGCTGAACAGCAATTGACTCCCTTCCTTGGTAACTGCTCCACCCTCCATACAGGGAGAGGTAGGGGAAGGTAACATGCAGCCACCCCTTTTCTTCCCCTCCTCCCTCCCAGGGCTCAATTTCATCCCTCTCTAAAAGTCTGCCTCCTCTCTTCAAAGCTCTTTTCCCCATAAAAATTCCTAAAGGCCAGGCAAGGCTAATCCCCCATTTCTGCAGATGGAGCTGATATTGCAGGAAAAAAGATTGGGGAGGCTCCACCTCTTTCCTCCCCACAACCATTTATTGGGAAGCTGCATATATTTGGTGGGGGGCAGTGAATAAAGGTACTTGGAAGACCCTGCTAACCATCGCCCACCCAGACCTCTTCTCACCAGCACAGTCTTCAAAGGTTGGTGGGAAAGGTACATGGAAGTGGAGAAAGACAAAGGGCCCTTCTTGAAGAGAGGAGCTGTAGAGAGGGGCAAAGGGGCTCCTAGCCCAGTGGTGACCCAAGGGGTGGGGAAGGCGGAGGGTTGGCAGCAGGCCCCAGAGCCTGAGCTGGGGGTCGGCCTCGGGGACGAGGCCTGGGTGAAGGGCAGGCCTGGGATCCAGTCAGTCGTCTATACAGATCACCTCCCCGGTTCGGGGCTCCTTCCGATCCAGCCCGTCTGACACCAACGCCCCCACCATTTCCTTCTCCTTCTTCACCAGCACTGGAGGGCCGTTGGTGGCGGCTGTTTGGGAAGGGGGTAAGGAAAGGTCAATCCCCACATCATTCCCAAACATCACTTTCTGGCAATACTATATTCTCACCTTTAGGTCACTTCCTGCCACTTCCTGTTGTCCAGGTAATTTTGGGTGGGAAGACCAGGATAAACCCCTCTCCCTAAGATTCCACTTTTTACCACATGACTGAACATGTTCTAACTCTCACCATACCCGTTCTGATTTCATATTCACTTTTCTTTGAAGTAACCCAGATGGAGGAGGCTTTGGTACAAGATACCAAACCACAGAACCACTAAAACCCTGAAGGAGGTTTTGACAATGGGGATAGAAGACGGCTTAAGAAAGGGATAGGAAGAACAAAGCCCACAACAACTCTACTCCGTAACACACTGGATGTGGCCAAGGACATGAGATGGACTGGAGCAGTGAAAGGGCAGCTGAGCAGGGATGAAGCTTGGCAAAGGAGGAGGGAGAAGCAGGGAGTTGGAAACCACCAGCTGACCTGTGATGAAGGACCCTGCAGGCATCTGGCTGTAATTGGCGCCTGCGGCGGCCAGGGCCCCTACGGGTGCGGTGCTGAACGCCACCCCGTAACCCGGAGGTGTAGCGTAGGGACCCGGGGGGAAGGCCTGGAATAGAGAGCAAGTTGAAGTCAGAGTTAGTCCACAGTCTGTTGAGAGGAAGCTATAGGGGAGACATTATGAGCCACACTCCAGAACTACTGAGGGTGTAACATACAGGCAGGGAAACTCACTCAAGGGTGCAGACTGTGTTCTATCAAGTTGTTTTTCCACATTGTATAGGATTCTGATGGAAGTGTTTATATGTGTGCAGGAGGAACACCAACAGGGAAAATGAGTTAGGGGGAAAGAGGGTTACCGGTGTGGGGTGAGGCTCCGTGCCCTTGCTGGCCAGCCGGCTGAGGATGCTGCGCTCGGACATCTGAAGGCGGGCTGCGATGGGGGGTATTCGGGACAGCGTGGCTGGCAGGCGGGTCACGTCCGCCTTCATGTCGCTCAGCAACTCCTCCAGCTGGTTCAGAACTGGGGCCCGGGCCACGGAGAAAGAAGGGCAAGAGAAAGAGAGGGAAAGAGAGAGATGGAGCCAGGAAAAGAGAGGAGTCAGATGGACAGATAATAGAAAAAGAAGACACAGACGTCAAAGAACCAGAGACCAAGAAAGTAATAGAAGTAGACAAAAAAAGGAAGCAACTCAGAGGAAAAGAAAGTGTCAGGAAAAGAGAGAGACCAGATCACCACAGAGAACAGATGAAGAGAAGGAAGTAAGGAAAAGGGAATATGGAGAACAGGGAGGGGAGGACATTGGAAGACATGGGGGCGGGGAGTTGTCAGAACATCCCATACTGGAAGAGCCAGGTTTAGGGTTGGGGATGACGGGGAGGAAATAGGAGGCATGGGAGGTGGTAAGTGGTATCAAAGCTTTAAGGAATCAAGGTTTTAATATGTAAGGGGAGAGGGAGGTTAGAAAGTCAAAATTATGGATTCAAGGAGTTAGAACAGGGATCAAAGGGGCCAGGAGTCAGTTACTACATCAGATAGGATTAGATGGTTAGAGGGTTCTGGGATTTCATCTATCATTATCAAGGTAAGAAGGGATGGGAGGAAGGGTTGAAGGTCAAAGGTAAGTTTTGTGGGGTAGGGTCAGAAGGTCAGATGGGTAGTAGTTTCTGCCTCATGGGGTGAATGAGATGTGAGGGAATGTGATTTGTGGGATCAGAGCCAAGGATTTTTGTGGCATATATATAGGCCAAGGCCCCGAATTGGATGGTGCTAGCAGTATGGAAGGTGTGCAGTTCCAGCGCCAGTGATGAGGTCCCACTGTGTGGAGGGGACATGGAGTCTGGGGAGGTCTCTTTATTGGGCACTGATGTGAATACTCTCAGGCATGGATGAGGGTTGGCTTGCACAAGTCCTAGAGGCTAAAAACCAAGGGGGTGCCAGGTGGGTCAGGGGCGGGGTTAGAGGTCAGAGGGGGATGGTTCAGAGGGTAAAAGGGTTGGGGGGGAAGATTTTGAGGGGTGCGGGGTGAAGACTTACGCAGCGTTGTGGGCCCTCCCCCGCGCGGGGCCGCCGCGGCCCTTACCCTTGTGCAGGACGGCGTTGGCCGGCTTGTTCCCCGCCAGCGACTCCTTGGAGAGGTGCTGGTGGCTCTCAGCCAGGCACTCGGCCTCGGCGAAGCGGGCGTGGAGGGCCATGGCGGGATGCGCCGGCTCCTGTGACAGGTTCAGGTAGGCCGCCCGCCGCAGCTGCTCCTCGATCACCAGCGCCTGCTCCAGGAGCTGAGGGACCAGGGGTTGGGGGTTGAACGCAGGGCTCTGCCAGCAGTAGGTAAGCGAAGGAGGGGACAGACATAGCACTGGAGACCCACCCTGCCCTCTGCTGGCCCAGAGCACCCCAGCTCCATACCAACTACAACCCAGCATCAACCTGACCCTGACCAGAGTCTCGAACACAAGGTTACACTTTGGTCTTGGCCACAAGCATTGCCTCAACCTTCTTCCCTAGGTTCTCACCAGATCTGGTCTCACTTCTGACCCAAGCCCCTCTACAACCCTGTTCCTCTCCTCCCTCAGTCCCACCTTGAACCTCCGGGCCAGGAACTTATTTTTCATCTCCAGAAAGTTCCCCTTGTTGGCTTCAGTTTTAAATGGCTCGTTGATAATGGCAAACTGAGCATCATTCTGGATGTCTTGCCACCGTGCATAGCCATGGCTGCCAATGAAGGAAAGGGGACCATCAAGGAATTTAACAGGGATGGGCTTGGCTGCAAACACTTCTTCCCTTTGGCCTCATCTCCCTAAAGTATGGCATGAACATCCCTTCCCTGGCTGTGAACTTGTCTTCACTATAGTTCCCCTCTCTCCACGTTGAGAGAACCTTATCTTCTTATATTTGTATCAAAGGATACAGGACAATCCCAGCCAGAAGCCAATAGTCATGTCTTCGGTGCCAGATTTCATTGAGTTTCCCCGAGGAAATAGCTGCCCGTTCCTCATTCTGCCATAGTGTGTGAAGCTCTGAAAAGAGGGTAGCAGACAGAACATCAGCGGTTTGTAAACCATACCCAGCCCAAAAGACAGGTAGAGATGGGGAAACAGAATAATGAAAGAGTACTAAGAGCTCCCTAAGAAGAATGGGTAAAGGTGAAGCTAGGGATTAGGAATGAAATTAGTTGTGAACAAGGTTCCAGTTAGGATTAAGAATAAAGGTGGAATTAGAGACAGCTTTGGCATTAGGAGACACACTTAAAGATTTACAGCAAGGATGAGTCAGCATGCACCACTTCATTGGAAGTTACTTGGAATTAAAAGTAGCAGGAAGCCTCAGGCAAAAATGAGAAACCCCATGAGGGTGAGCAAACCCCACTGAGGAACAGAGAGCAGCAAGAACTCTCCCTACCTGTGAAACCACCATCTGCGATATTGAACATGAACCGGGGCTTCTCTGTCTTCTCCTCGCGTCGCCCGTTGGACCGTGGCTCGTCTCGAGGAGGCCCTGGTCGAAGCTCCCGGTCACCTTTTACATCTTCTGTTAGGACAGATGGGGCAAAGCTCATGACTCAGGACAGTCTATTCCCAGGCCCCAAGACTACTTACTACTACCTATACTGTACTGAGCAGCTACCCAGCCAGAACCCAAGCACTCACTCCCCCAGACTCCACCTCCCCTGATGCCCTCTCAGACCCAGGGGTCCATTCCTTCCACCCATTACCTCTCTTGCCCAAATCCCCTGCTTCCCCCTCCGGCCTCTCCCTGTGCTCCTGTCCATCCAACGGCTTCTCCTCCCCCCTTTCTCCTGGCGTCGATTCCGTGGCTGTGGGAGGGGGCAGGGGATAGGAAGGGAGGATGTCACCCTCATCCCCTGACCCCAGAAAATGGAACCCCCATGTTCTAATCCCCCATCATCCCTAAGGCCATGCACCTACCTGACTTCTCTCTGTCCGCTCGGTACCCAGGTTCAGGCTCCATCTCTCCAGGTACCCCTGGCACCTCGTCCTCTAGAGGAATCTTCCTTGGTTCCAGCCGTTCCCCAAGAGATGGGGCTGGGCTGGGAGCATCAACCTAGAAGAGGACAAGGGAGTCAGGATGAGCCAGAGGGCAGGCACCTGGCATCCAAGACCCCCCCCACTACTCCTCCCTGGGGGAAGCCAGGTAGCCACACACCTCTGTCTCCATCTTCTCCCCAATTTTGCTATTCTTCTCTGGCTTCTCCTCCTGGTTTTCAGCTTCCTCCTTCTCAAGAGGTGTCCTTAGGCCCTCTCCTTTCTCACTTGGAGCTGGAGTAGCTGCAGGGAAGGCAGAGTGAGGAAGGCAGGTTTCCCTACCCCAACTCCTGACCCCATTTTTGTCTCTCCTGTCATTTGGACTCCTGATTACCAGGTTTAGAGGTGCAGGGACTGTTGGTAGCAGAAGCCTCAGGAGTGGTGGGGGACGTTTTGGTAGGAGAGGAGGCTCTCGAAGAACGCTTGGAGTCGGCACTGGGGTCAGGCATCAGCTCCGGCATTGACCAGCGCCCATTGATGTGCTCAAACTCCTGCACCTGGGGTAGAGGGATGGGGGTCAGCTCCAGGCACTGCACATGCAGAAAGTCCTGGTCCCCTCTGTCTTGCACCAGCATGAGTCCAGAACTCAGGGACAGAAGGTAGAGGAAGGACAGAATCTAAGTGGCCTGCTTGATTATTTGGGTGAGAGAAAGACTGATACCTTCTTCTTGACGAGAGACATGACTCCAATGCGGGTCAACACCTGTTGGCGACTCAGTCCCTCCCGAGGGACGCCATCAGCAAAGGTTTCAGAGCCGTCTGCCCCAGGCTCACATAGATGGCGCATGAACAAAGATACATAGGCCCTAAGGAGCATAGCAGTGAGAGGAGGGTGAGGGGAGCCTTATCAGGAGTACAGGGCAGTGAGGGAGGCACAGGGATTACTGAACCCCTAAACCCCAAACTCCCAAAGTGCTCCAGGGCTCCCCTGGGCCTTTCACTGTTACCAGCCCTTTAAACTGTTAACTGCCCAATGGCCTCTCCCCTGTCTTTCCTGTCTCCTTGCTCTGGGTACTTCGTTCCTGAGCCCCATCAGTCAGCTCTTCATCCTTTTCACCAGCTCCTCCTGCCAGGTTATCGTGGCCAAGTAAATGTGAGGCTAGGACAACCCAGGCGAGGCTCCTTGCGTAAACGCCTCTCCCCCGGAGAGGATGCCTGGCCCCTCTACTCTAGGCTTGGCTGAGGGAAGGTGGAGTAGCCTGAGTCCACCCCCCAGGAAACCAAGCCAGGAGGCATTATATGGCAGGGAGGGTGATGATCAGTTGAGTAAGGTCACATCATATGGTGGCCAAGAGGAAGAAAGTAACACCCAAAGCTCTTGCCCTTGCACCTAACTCGGCTCCGTGTCACCCACACTCACTTGAACTCCTTCTCAGTCTTGCCCCTCAGGTCCCTCACGAGCCACTGTGTGGTGAAGGCATCCTGTGGTGGCATCCCCCAGCGCATCACAGCATTGAGGAAAGCCTTCCGCTGACGAGTGTTGAATCCCAACACCTGAGGGTGGGGCGAGGAAGCAGTGGCGATGAATGTCCAGGAGTCACAGGTCTTGGTTCTTTCTGCCATCAGTGACCCAGGCCCCAATATCCAACCCCCAACCCTCATTCTCTCCTTAGAGCACTCAGAGAGGTCTGGGCCCAACTCTCACCTCGATGTTGCCCCCAACTCGGGCCAGAAGTGGAGGCAGTGGCTTATCCTTTTCATTCCGGAGCTGCCTCTTTGACTGTCGACGCCCTGAGGGTGAGGTTGACACCGGTTAGTTGATCCATCTCCTTTAAGCATCAGTCCTCCCTCAACACCCCATTCCCACAAGATACGGAACACAAAAACGGCTCATGTCATGTTTGAGGCACTTCTAATTCTTTTCCAAGCACTTTCAGAACTACTAACCCAGTGAGCCTAAAAGATACCAAGTCATGTTTAAAAATGAATAGCAAATATTTGACACAGGCAAGATTACCAGTGGGAATGTAAAATGATGTAACCTTTCTTGACCTAGGCATTGAAGCCTATGTGGTTATACACTCCAAATTTTAAACAGTGGAGAGATTATGAACATTTCTTCCTTTCTCCTTATTTGCAATCTTTAGTTTTTCCAAAAAAAAAAAAAAGCATTTTTTATTTATATAAAAACAGTGGGCTTAAGGGAAACTGGGAAATGAAATGGGAAGAGCTGAGGTAGAGTCAGAAAAACAGATGCCACCTTCAGGACGTTCATCGAAGTCTTCGTCCTCCTCTTCTGATCCCACTGAATATTCTGACTGGTTATCTGTAAGGGTAGAGGGCTCAGTGGTTGGTGAGCAATACCTGGATAAGCTTGTCCTGGGGCTCTTCCTGCCTGTATTCCTCCCTGGGGGACTCGTCTACCTCTACCCTGGCCTTGGCCCTTCTGATGGTTGCTGGATCACTGCCTGCAATCTGACTGTAGAGCCACGTGTCCTGAACCATCTCTACCCATCACCCACCTTCAGTCTCTGAGCACTTCTTGTTCTGCCACCCTGACTCCTACTGACCCTACTATAAGCAATGACCCCTGGGTGTCCACAGAATCCCTTTGCAACCACCAAATAGTTTAAATCACCTGTAAACCTACCTGGTCTCCAGGTAGTTTCTAATGACCATATCTGAGAGCTCTCTCTTCTAGCAGGGGAAGGCTCTGACCTCTAGGCCTCTCTCTTTTCCTCTAAATAGCCCCAGCCTCCAAGCCTCATCACTTCTTCCCTTTTCACTTCCTGCATCTGGGGCAGTTCTCACCTTGGTCCTCCTGAGCAGCATCATTGTAGTTAACTTGCTTGCGAACCCTCTTGCCTTTGCCTAGATTCCGGGCTAGGTCTTCCTGCTGCTGTTCATAGTGATGCCTCAGAAGCTTCTCCCAGTAGTCAGGATCCACATTCTCCTCCTGCTTGATAATCTCTCTCTCGATTTCCTCAATCTGAAGGGCAGAAGAACGAATGCTGGCAGCCTCCTTCTTCACCAGTCCTTCCGGCACAACAAAATTCCTAGTCTCCTGTCTCAGCTGAATCTAGTCTCACTGCTCCTAGATCTTAACTCTGCGTAAATTTTCTGGACATTGCATATTTTCCGTATCTCTTACCTGCAATATGCTTCTCCTCCTTGTTCTTGCCCTCTTCTCTAAATCTCTCCTCTAATCCCTTCTGCATTTCTCCTGCACTGACTCAGAAAGTACCCTTGTGTGTTTACCAGTACTTTCTGTGCCTAAGTCTCTGTTAGACTAAGAAGTCATTTGAGGTCCACTACTGCTCTTTGCTGGGTATTAGGGTAAGAAAACAAATAATAAATAAGAATAAAGGGGGGGGCTCTTCTATTTAAAGCCCAGTAAAGGACACTGCCCTTCAGGGATGGCCTGGGATAGACCATGTCTGGCCCCAAAGCCTCTCACCTTGTCTTCTTCCCGCACGACATACTGTGCCACCTTGAAGGAGCTGAGATACTCGTTCATGTTCTGCACATCGGTGTCCTCAGTTGCATCCTGATTCCGGTCCAACAGCCGAGCGATGGCCTCATTGTCATAGTGAATCACACTGCTGTCCTCCTCCTTGTTCTCCCCTGGTGAACAGAAGGGAAATCTGAGTTCCAACCTTAAGCATAACCTAGAAAGGCCGAAGGAAAGCCTCTACTCTGCTTCCTTTTCATGGCAGCCCTGGAGAAGGCTCTTTCCCTGGGAGCCAATGTTGACGTTTTTTTCTTTTAACACTGCGGGCCTTCTTTTCAAGAAGTACTGAAAAGAAGGCTCTTCTTCAAAGGCTACAGAGAAGAGTCCCTCCCCCAACCCCTGCCCCACGGGGCTGAGAAGAGAAGCACTCATGAGAGAGCAAGGGCCTGCTCTCATGGAGCTGCAAAAAGGATTCTCACCCTCATTTTCATCCTTAAACAGCTCCTCAGTGCCAAATTTGAGGATGTCGTCAAGCTCCTGCTTGGACATGGATCCTGCCTTGGAACCTAGCCCAGGCCGCACCACCAGGTGTGTCAGCATCATCTTTCTCTTGGCCACTTGTGTGATTCGCTCTTCTACTGATGCTCGAGTCACAAACCGGTAAATCATCACTTTGTTGGCCTGGCCGATTCGATGAGCCCGGCTGAAGGCCTGCAAGGTAGGAGAAAGTGGAGGTGGGCCAGAGAAGTGACAGGGGAGAAGCTGCCCACATGCTTGGGAAAGAAGGCTGCCATAAAAGGGTCTTCTCCCCTCCCTGACCCCAGAGACCAGCCCCCTCCTCCGTGATCCCACATTTCCTTGCTAAGTGGTGCACGGGTTCCAGGATATGAGTTCCCACCTGGATGTCATTATGGGGGTTCCAATCAGAATCGAAGATAATGACAGTGTCAGCAGTGGCTAGATTGATGCCTAGGCCCCCAGCTCGGGTGGACAGGAGGAAGCAGAATTGTTGGGCCCCAGGAGCTAGGAAGTGAGAGTTAGGAGATCAGGTTTCTCTTGTACCCAGTAGTTCTGTCCATCTGCTCCTAGATGTTCCCTGACTACAAACAACCATGGCCCCAACTCAAAGCCTAGGTGTCCAATATCCCCCCACACCAGTCCCCCTCCCATACCAGGGACCTAGCACAGGTTCCTTGGGCCTCCCATACCTACCAGGGACCAAGGCATCTCCCCCTCACCATTGAACCGATCGATGGCCTCCTGCCTTAGGGCACCGGTGATGCCACCATCAATGCGCTCATATTTATAGCCTTCGTAGTCTAAGAAGTCCTCTAGCAAGTCTAACATTTTGGTCATCTAGAACAAGAGAAAAGGAAGGAGTCTGGAATGACAAGTCAGTGGGATGGCCTGTCTAGTCTAACTATCCCTTCACTCTAACTCAACCCCAATCCTTACACTTGAACCTCTGCCCTGTCTTAAGCTCCCTTAAGACACCTACTCCCTTACTCCCCAGCTCCTCATTATTCCATATTCTTGCCACATTCTCTTGATTTAAGATCATTTCTCCTATGGCAGAGGTTCTTCTCTCAGACCCATGAAAAATTTTCAGAGAAATCTAGAAACAGCCTGAAAATTTGTATAAAATGATATAATTATATGTGCAGTTTTCTGGAGAATAGACCCATAGCTTTAATAAAATTTCCAAAGGGTCTGTGCCCTTCATCCTCCCATAAGGTTAAGAAATAGTACCAGTCCCAGAGACCCTCAGGAGGAGGCAGATGGCTAATCCAAACCCTTCCCCCAGTCTTCTTAAAAGGAGCTGGACTAAAACTTCCAACAGACTTAAGAACAGGGATAAGAAGTCAAGAATGAACTAGCTATACCAGAAACTCTTACAGGTGGAACCTCCTAATCTATCATACCAGAGCAGCAACAGCAAGGAGGTAAGGAATTAAAGTCTGGAAGGTAAGGAGAGGGAACAGAAAGCAGATATAAAGAGAGAGTTAAGGAAGATGGGTCACCTGAGAGAAGATGAGTACTCTGTGTCCTTGCTCCTTCAGCTTCCGCAACATCTTCTGCAGCAACATGAGCTTCCCAGATGACTTAATAAGTGCCCCACCCTCATAAGCCCCACTGGGGAGTTTTGGGGACTCCTGAAAAGGGAAGAATAAGGAAGAGGAGAGGGTCAGGAAACACGTCCCCATGTTCTTACCATGCCTAGAAAGCCAGAAGCCCAAATCTAGCTTCCAAGCCTTTCCAATTCCTACTCCTCTCAGTGATGCGATTCCTGGCCTCCCACCCTAGCCCCACCCCTAGGGCTCAACACTCACCCCCTAGGCCCCCACCTAAATGCTGAGAACCAGGCATTTGATCAGTTCCCTGCTCTTTGTATCTACCATAGCAGCCACAGGAAAGAGGTATGGATGGTTGCAGCACTTCTTAAGGTCCATCATGATGTTAAGCAGAGACACTTGGTTCCCACCGCCTCGAGAATTCAAGGCCTCAAAATTTCGAGTCAGGATGTACTTGTAGTATTTCCTAAAAGCCAGGATAGGGACGGAGGAGACATAATAAAGGAAGCAATTACGATATTGCACTTGGAAAGCTGCCGCCAAATCCCCAATCCCTAGTTCAGTCCGCCTTGCATCTCACTTCTGCATGGGGCTCAGCTCCACTCTAACGATGAGCTCTGTTTTGGCTGGCATGTTCTTAAAGACATCCGCCTTGAGCCTCCGCAGCATGTGTGGCCCCAGCAAATCATGCAGTTTCTTAATCTGGTCCTCTTTGGATATGTCAGCAAACTCCTCCAGGAAGCCCTCCAAGTTACTAACAGCCAGAAGAAGAGAAGGAAATGAACAGGTTGTCAAGTTCTTTGCCCCTGATCTCAGGCTCTATTCTCCACCTCAGATTAATCTTGCACCAGATCATTTTAGCCCCTCCACTTACTTAAACCTCTCTGGAGTGAGGAAGTTCAACAGATGGAAGAGCTCCTCCAGATTATTCTGCAGTGGAGTCCCTGTCAGCAGTAACTTATGATCTATCTTGTAGCCATTGAGGACCCTGAAAAACTAGAAGATGGGGCAATGAAAGGTAGGAGAAAGGGCTTATCAGTGGCAAGTGGTTAACCCACAGCATCGACCTTTCCCTGCCCCCCACTGCCATTTCCCCCAGAATCAGAGGCCCCAAATCCCTGGTCCTCTCCCTCTTCTAACTTGGACTTCTCCCCAGAGGTTCCCAGGAACTCTGCCTCCCAGACTGCAGAAGTCCCCAGAACTTTAAGGATCAGGGTAAGTGGGAGTCCACAGCCCCAAGTTTCTCAGGTCCAGGAATCTCACTCACCTTGGACTGGTTGTTCTTGAGTCGATGGGCTTCATCTACCACGAGACAGGCCCAGCAGATGGAGCCAAGTGCTGCTTGGTCAATGGTGATCAGCTCATATGATGTCAGGAGAACATGGAACTTCACCTGTGCCTCCCTCTGCCAATACAACCGTTGCCCATTTGGCTGCTACCTGACACCCACGCACCTGTGTGCCCATCCCCCATTCTTCACTCAGACACCTCGTCTTGGCTGTGAGTCCCAAAGGGAGCCATTATTGTGTCCTCCAACTTCAACTCTAAGCAGGGATTACTGACCACAGCCCCCAAACTTCCACCCCCGTGTCCAGTACTGACAGACCCAAGTATATCCCTGGGAATACCTGCCATATCCCTAGGATGGGAGTGCAGAGGTGTAAGGACAGGTGGAGGAAAGGAGGGAGAAAGGGGTATAAAGGAACTGAATTCCTAGTTGGGGCAAAGAAATGACAGTTCTGAGGGTTTTAGAGATGAGGTAGAGGGGCTTACCTTCATCTTAAAAGCTTTCTTGCCACCTTTGATGGCGTTGTCCTCAAAGGAGAACTCATTCTCACGAATAATGGCTCGACTGTCTTTGTCACCCGTGTATGTCACCACATAGAACTTAGGTGCCCACATCTGGAACTCCCGTTCCCAGTTAATGATGGTCGAGAGTGGGGCACTCACCAGGAAGGGACCTTTTGTGTGGCCCTGGGAGTCAAGGGTGGGGGGCCCATTAGTCAGGCTTGAAGTTGTATACCCCAATCCCCTGCCTGTCACACCCCTCTCTACCCTCCCCCTCCCCTAGTCCAGGCTAGGCCTCAGCCCAGCTATCCCCATCAGGGCCTAGAATCCGGCACCTCCTTATAGAGAGAGTAGAGGAAGACGATGGTTTGTATGGTCTTGCCCAGCCCCATCTCATCAGCCAGAATGGTGTCAGTGCCCTGGGCCCATGAGAAGCGTAGCCAGTTCAGCCCCTCCAGCTGATACATGTGCAGTGTGCCTCCAGTGGCTGTGATAAACCGTGGCTGAGTCTCGTATTTCACTGTAGGCTGCAGAGTCAAGAAGTCAGAAAGCTCAAGGGAACAGTCAGCAGCTCCTCTGGTTTTGGTCTCTTCCTCCCTGCCACTGATACTGAGTTGGATTACAATTCCCTCTACCATGACTTGAGTTTATGAAAGTTCTAGTCTTTAGTCCCTCCCCCTCATTCCTTAAAACAATACCCAGCAGCACCGTGGGGACGGGCTAGATGGTGAAAGAGCCCCAAGTGGGCTATCTCTAGTGGCTCGCTCACTCTTATGCCAAAATTGCTAGCCACTCCTGGGGCAAGGTTGAATGCTAAAGGAAGAGCTACACTGTTCAAAGAGCTTGTTGAAACTCTGGGAATTCTGTCAATAACCCCCAGGAAATCTTTAATCACCATGGTTCCAGAAACAGGAGAAAGGCCAAGTGAGAGGACTCACGTCGTTAGTAGGAGAACTGGGAGGCCCATCACCCTGCAGCTCCTTCTTCTTCTTCTTATACTTGCGGGGCTGGGCAGGGTCCTCCCCCATAATTAGTTCTCTGGGAAAAGAGTGGGTCTAAATGAGGTCTGGTCCTTGGATGCCCCCTTTTCTTTTCTTAACCCATTCCAGACCTACCTCCCACTGTCCATAACCTAGATTTTCTCACATTTCCTTTCTTCCAGGCTCTTAACCCTTGTCCTTTGGATTTTACCTCAAGAGGTGACCCTTCCTACTCCTGAGCATCCTCTTACCCATTACAGGGCAGATCTTATTTCCATTCCTTCCACTGCCTCTTTACCACCCCAAACCACTCAGCTCAGGCTGCTACTGCCCTAAACTCCAGATTGGATCTGTTCCTACTTCATGCTGGAGGTTTAGCTTCCATGCTACCAGCCTCAAACTCCCACTGATCCATGACCTCTTTCCCTCACCGGTGTCTCCAGTAGCTGTGCTTATGGTCTTCATATTCAGGGATGTTCATTTCATCTTCTTCCCACGTGGACTGGTCATATGGCAAGTCCCTCCACTTCACCAGATAGTGGTAATTCCCCTTTTTATCCACACTGGGGGCAGGGGGCCAAGAGGAAGAGCAGGAAAAGAAAAACAACATTGATCATAAACATAAAGTAGGCCTGATGAATGCAATTATTAGCAAATATGCAGAGTTTGTCACCTAACTCCCAATGGTGGGCTGCTAGAAGGGAGTTTACAATGGTTGACATACTATGCTAGCCTTTTCAAGATGGCGTCCTAAAAATCTATTATCACAAAACATCCCAACATCATTTGTTCACCCAGCCAATAAGTATTTTCCTCATGGAACTCATACTCTACTGGGGAAGGCAGCATTGAAATAAACAAATATAATGTTAGGCAGTAATAAGTACTATGAAGAAGAAATACTCAAAACATTAGTCTGGATGAATCACGTTTCTCATGTTTTGCTTTCATGTCCCCATCCCCAGACTCATGTGCCATGTCTTATGCTACTGGAGATTAGAGGAGGTAAGGACAAAAGGGGCAGGGCTGGGCTGGACTTTTCTCCTGGTTTCTCCTGTCCTCCTGGAAAAAACAAGGCCAGAAGGGTTGAAGCTCCAGCAGGAGTTATCAAGGCTAGATCAATAATTTGGTTAATCAACAAACAAATGCTAACAAGGGGCCGTCACCACAATAAGAATAGTGTCATATCCCAGGTCGGCCTTCCCACAGATGGAGGATTCACCTGTGGTTAATGATACGGTGGACAGTCATCCACTCTGGTTTGATGCCAAAGCGGTAGTACTTCTCCTCCATCTCAGCATAGTGTGGATCTTTCACCTTGCGCTTGTCACTCTTCCCGTCATCCTCCCCAGAGCCATAGTCCAGGGGTGGAGGCTCGTCCATGTCATTCTTCCGCTGGTAGTTTCGGTACATTACCAAATGGAAAATCTCCAGCTGATGCACAGAGGAAAGGGGAAGAGATATTCCCAATATCCAGAGAGGATGACAGGGAATAGGGAAGAGGCCAGCAGGGGCAATGGGATGGTGAAAGGGAGCTATGAAAGAGGCTGGATGAGAGAAAAATCAGTAAAGGTCAAAGCAGGAGAGTAAATAAAATCAAACAGATATAACAGAGTCAGAAGACAGGGCCTGGGTGGGGCTCAAATGAGGAAAAGGGGGCAGGGAATGGGGTTATTAAGATGGGGGATATTGATAAAACATGGAAAAAAAGAGAGAAGGAAAGAGATAAACTTAAAGTCCACATTATATCTAAGAAAAGAAAGCTAACGGAGATTGAGAAAGAGGACTGGAGATCAAGAGAATCATATACGGAAACTAAACAAGTAGGCAGGGTATGAGAACCAGAGGCCTGAAATGAGAGGCAAGACAAAAGGTATGAAAGCCTCGAGAAAAAGGAGTAAGATACTGAGAATGGCAGGGAGCAGAGGGTCACGAGGAGAAGGAAAGGAGAGGCCCTTGTACCTGAAGCTCCTTAGCCCAGGAACAGTGCCAGTAGGATAGTCCTACCCACTTGACAAAGAACTCTCGCTCCGATCTGCCTTGAAGGGGACGGGGGGGTGGGACATCAGGATCCCCGTCTGTCTGTTGAGGGGCTGGCACTGCCACAGGTGGCTCCCCCCACCGCCAATGCAGGATCTTCTGCACACGACCCTTCAGCACTGGGCACTTTGGGATGAACATATACAAGAAGGAGGAAAGAAAGAGGCAGAAAGAACCCATCGTTAGATTAGAGGATAGCAGTCCCACAAGGGTCTGGGAGAGCAGAGAAAGAAATAGCTGGACGTTTGGGCCCCAGTGATGGCTGAGAGGGTTGGGCCTGACAGCAAACATCCAGAGGAGATGGTTCCACTCACCGTGCATCGGGGACACAGCCATTCACCATTGGGGATGTCAGGCAGGGGAGGGTTGAGACAATGAATGTGGTAGGAGGAGATGCAAGCATCACAGCACAGGAGCTCCCCGCCATCCTTGCACACACGGCAGTACTCCATGTGATCGTCCTCCTCTTCCTTCTCCCCTTCTTCTTCTCCCTCCTCTTCGTATTCTTCATCCTCTTCCTTGGCCTCCCACTGTACCCCTTCCTTCTCCTGGGAGGCCAAGGACAGACACAGAGACAGATGGAAGAGATAAGGAGTGAGATTGGAAGATACAAGCAAAGACAGGACACCTGAATCTTACGAGTACAGAGAAGACTGGTGGGAACTAAGGAACAGGACACCCCAGTTTCTAAAAATGTTGATTCTGGGGCAAAGGGATGGGAGAAAGGAACTAACTAGGATTTTGGACACTTGAACATCTGCTACTGATAAGCCCAGGCATCTAGGGGCAGGAAGAGTATAACTGAAACCAAGGAGGAGAGAGACAGGTAGGTAAGTCCTGAGAGCCGTAAGACTCTGGGCACCAGGTACTCACACAGTGGGGGCAGCTCCATTTGCCCTCAGGAGCCCGGTCAAGCTCAGGATCAAGGCAGACGAGGTGGTAGGCACGAGGGCAGGTGTCGCACAGAATGATTTCCCCACCCTGCTGGCACACCTCACAGTAGTCCTGATGATCCGTCTCGTAGCCATCAACCTCCTCCTCCCCGGGCACTGCAGGACAGCCCAGGACTGTCATATACCACAGTGGAGGCAAAGGGAATGGGGGTGAGGGAAGGGAAAGAGGCAGGGATTGGGGGGAAGGGGGGCAGGGAGAGAGAGAGAGAGAGAGAGAGAGAGAGAGAGAGAGAGAGAGAGAGAAGGATTGAATAGAAAAGTCAAAATTGAAAATAAGAAAGACAACAAAGGAATGAGAAGAAGGTAGACTGACAAGATCACACACAGCCAACATCCCTTACCCTTCTTCTTCTTCCTTCCTGGCCGGCCTCTCTTTAGTTTTTTGGCACGGACAGGGCCATCAGGCCGGCCTGAGGCACTGTGGACACTGCCACTGTCCAGGTCTGACTCCTCAGCCTCTGGTTCAGGGCCCTCGTCACTCTGAAAAACATACTGCCCATAGACCCATGGCTGTCAGCAAGCCAGACTTGATTCCACTCCCCTCCCCAGGCCTTTGGCTTCCTGCTCCAGTTGTCCTCATGGATCCCTATCTCTGGACCCCATCCCTTGACCCCCAGGTGTTTAGGAGACACGGAGGGAGTCACTCACTGAGCCTCCCTTCTTCCTCTTGCCACCCAGCAGCCCTAGTTTGATTTTGAGTGGTGCCATCTTCTTTCCCCGAAGCTTCTTGCGTCCGTCAGGTACTCGGGGGCTCTTACTCCTCCTCTTATGGCCTGGACCTGAATGGGGAGTGGGGGTGAAGGGAGAAAAAGCAGAGGTCATGACACACCCTGTAACAATAGAGGTCACAGGGGCCTCTGGACTCCTCTGTGGGCTACGGTTTCAGTAAGACCCACTTCTTGGAAAGCATTTCTTCTCCAGCAATCAGGGCTAGGAAGGCAAGAGATCTAGACTATAATTTGAAGACATACAGTATGGAAGGTTCAGTGACAGTTGTTAGAAGAAGAGAGGTTTCCTACCTTTGCCCTCTTTGGTTTTGGCTCTTCGGATGGGTGGGGGCTGGATATCAGCAGCAGGGGGCGGTGGAAGGGCGGGGGGTCCTGAAGGTGCTATGGGGGTGGCCGATGAGACAGCAGCTGACACCTGCTCAGCTACAGCTGCTGCTGCTGCTGCTGCTGCTGCCGCCACAGCAGCTGCTGACCCCTTGAAGGGGTTGTTTGCGCTGAACTCTCTCCACTTGGCCCCAAGGATGGTCATCATCTTAGACATTGGGATCTTAGGATTCTTCTTAGCAATTAGGGGCCTGTAAATATAGAAGCAGAAAACTCAGACCCTTCACAGATGGTCTGGGAACACTGCCATCTCCCCTCATCAATTAAGTCTATGTACATGCTAGGATTCTTGGGTGGTGAGAATATGTCCTATTAAGAAAAACATCCATTTTAAAAAAACAAATCAATAAAAAGAAGTTTAAAAAAGCATGAAGTTTTTAAAAAGCATAAAAATTAGAAAAAATTTAAAAGCACAAAAAGCAAAAAAGAAAAAAGCAAACAAAAAAGTATAACAACCATAAAAATGCTTTACTTATGTTCTCTACTTTACAGTTCATAGGACCACTTTTGTATACATTATATCTTACTTTGTCCTCACAGTAATCCTCTGAGTTGTTATGATTCTCTGCATTTTACCGGTGAGTTCCTTGGGCCCTGAAGAAAGACTTCCATGGGATGGAGTCTGAAGACAGGCCATGCTGGCTCTGCTCTGGGGTGGGGTACTGAACTGAGCTCTTGTGAGGACATGGGTGACCCACAGTGCTGACAAAAGCACCATTTTTAGCAGTGAGGTAGGAGAGGTAACAGAACTAACGACAATCACCAGTTACTGAACACTCCCCAGGGGCTAGGCACTGACTGTACTAGGCTTTCCATTCATTATCCCACCAAACCTACACAGACTCACATGATATGTGTACTATTATTATTCCTATTGTACAGAAAAGGAAATGGAGGACCAAAGTTAAATTTAACTTCCCCAAGATGACACCAGGACTTGAACCTCAGCAGCTCCCTCCAGGGCACAGGACTTCTGTGTTAAAGTGCCTCCCCCAAAAGACATCTCTACCATTCTCTACTTTTTCTACTCTACTATCCTCTACCCTCCTTCAAGAGACACTGAAGCTCAAGCTCAGGTCCTGCTACCAGCAACACAACGTCCATTATTACCAGGGCCTAAGGAGGGGGCAGGGCAGAGAACTTGATAACTGAGCAAAAAAACTTCAGGAACACTGATGGTATCTCTCAGGTCCAGTCTAGAGAGAAGCCATGGAGAAGATGGACCTGCTGGAGCAGGGGACGGCTCACTATATCCTGTCCTCACTTTATTCTGTTGTTAGAGTTTTCTAACTTAGCACTGGAATCATGATCTCCCCTCAGTGAAGAGTTTTTAACTGAGGTCCTTGGGTCCTTAGGAGTCCAGGAGTTCCCTGAAATTATGTCTGGAATTTTGCATGTATGTGACTCTCTCTGGAGAGCAGTTTCTTAGCTTTCATCAGATTCCAAAGGGCCTAGGGCCTCCCTAAAATTAAAAGTGTCTGTTTGAGAGTATTCCTCAGTCCTATCGCACCTCATGAACTGGCTAAAGGCTTTGTAGTTGGTGAGTGTGTGGTAATCCTCCTCAGAGAACACATGCTCCACATCCTCCAGGCCCCAGGTCAGAAGCAGAGTTGCTGATGACTTTTGTTCCACCTGCTGGGAGAGAGTGGGCTTCAGTGAGGCGGGCACTCCTCCAGCCCCTATTCTGGGGCCCTCACACATGCCTCTCTACCTATGAACCAGCTTCCCCAGGCTTTCTTGCTTCGCAGTCCATCCTCCAAGCCAATCCCCATCCCTCTCAAACTATAGTTTCTGGGACTTTCCCTCTCTTCTCATGCGTGTCTTTAATGCTTATTTCTCACCCTCACACCCTAATTCTACTCACCTTTTGCCCCCCATCTCCCTCCCCTTTTTTCCGCCGCTTTGTCTTCTTCTCCTTTTTTTCTCGGTGCTTCCGTCTTCGCTTCCGACCTGGTCCAGTTCCATATTCACTACCCCCACTTTCTGACTTCTCCCGGTATTCATCTCGTTCCGAGCCAAATTCCTCCTCACTGTCCTAAGAGAGAAAAATAAAAATAACATTTATTCATCCTTACCATGTGCCAGGAACTGTTCTTAGCAGATAACATATTTTATCTCTTTTAATCTTCACAACAATCCTATGAGATAGTAACTAATCTATTTTTATTCACTTTTTACAGGTAAGGAAACTAAGGCACAGAGCACTAAACAAATGGCCCGGGAAGACAGGGGACTGCTAGGTTCTGAATACATGCATTCTTCCTCCAGAGCCTGTGCTTTCAACTGCTTCTCTTTGGTGCTAAGGCAAGTCACACTGACAACTGGGCTCTTCACTAGGTTGTAGTGAATTAAGTTAGGGTTCCGGATCTGTGAGGTAACAAGCCAATGGCCTATGAGAGTGGGGGTCAAGCCTCCCTGGCTTTAGGATACACCTTCCACCCTGTAATCAAGACCAGAGGAAAGGTAGGTCTCTGAGAATGTAGGCCTCATGAGCCTTGCTGTCAAGTTAGGAAGTCTTTTTTCTTTTTTTTTTTTTGGTGAGACAGAGTCTCCCTCTGTCACACCAGCTAGAGTGCAGTGGCACAATCTAGCTCACTGCAACCTCAAACTCCTGGTCTCAAGCTATCCTCCTGCCTCAGCCTCCTAAGTAGTTGGCCTATAGGCGCACACTACCATGGTTGGCTAATTTTTCTATTTTTCGTAGAGACAGGGTCTCACTCTTGCTCAGGCTGGTCTCGAACTCCTGGCCTCAAGTGATCCTCCTGCCTTAGCCTCCCAGAATGCGAGGATTACAGGTGTGAGCCACCGTGTCCGGCCAAGTTAGGAATTCTTGACACTTACACGCTTCTTGCGTTTTCGGGGTTTTCCTGGCTTGTTCTCCTTCTGCTTCTTGGGTCCTCGTTTTCTCTTCTTCACACCCAATGCTGAAGGCAGCAGCCGAATGTCATCTTTATCTTTGGAGCGAAAAGCACCAGGAAACCTAAGCCTCTACATTCCCCATCTCTGAGGCCCGTGACTGCCCCCTTCCCCACCTCCTCAGTTCCCACTCTCTAGGAACTCAGGCATTAACTCCTCCAAACCCTGCCTCCCTTCACTGGATGCAAACAGAGAGTGTTTCGAGTACTCTGGGATGCTCTGGTTCTGAATGGGAGGTCAGGGGTCAGAAGGGATGAACAGCCAAACCACTCCCTTCTCTTCCCTCCTACTAACAAGGGACCAGGCTCTAGGCCACAAGCTCTGACTGTGGCAGGTCCTTTCAGTCGCCGCCAGGGCTCCTCCTGCCTTCCACCTCACTTCGCCAGCTGGCATCCTGCCCAGGAACTGGGGAAGCCATGCCCAGCTGCTGGCCTGGCCTGACCCCAGCACTTGGAGTGGGGAGACACAAGCTGGCAGCTCCCTAAGCCAGATGCTGAGAAGGGAGAGCCAAAGGTGGACACCTGGGTTCTCACACTAACACCCTGAGGCCCTGACATCCTTTTTGCCAAGAGGGAGGCCTCTATTTACATTTCCTGGGATAATCACCAGGCATCCTGTCACCCCAACACAGTCCTGCAGGAAAAGAAATTCCTCAGCTGGTCATTTTCACTTCTTGCCCACAGAATCACGGTGTCTGCCTCCTTCATCACACCCTAATCCTACAGGAAAAAAGTCTCCACAATTCCTCCTGCCAAGTAGCCTGGAATCTGCCTTCAAACCCATTTCCATATCCCTGCTCCCTTTCAGAACTTAGGGGCCATACCCTTTGTTCCCTGGTCTCACCTCTCACCTCCAAATTTGTCCCCAACATCCTGACTCATTCATATACACACAGTATGGGAGACCCAACAGAAGACATAGGCACAGACAGAGACATTTAGCATCCGCTTTCTCAAATGCATGCATGTACACACACATTTGGGAGCACAAATCCAGAGGGCTGCCTGTACTTGCTTCAGCAGGGCTAGGACCCTGGCTTTCTCTCCAGATGTCTCTGTCAGAGGGCCCTAGGCGGGTTCTACACTGATGTCTCCCCACCCCATTCTCTGTGACCCATGCTAGTCTGTGGTGGCTTGTGGGCCAGAGAGTTACCACTTAGCGGAGGAACCACACAGACATGGTTCACCTCCCTCCCCACTAAGCACTCGACTAACCAGCCAGACCTGTCTTGTTCAGGCAGAGGCAGCTGTCGTAGAAGAGGAAAGCCTGGGCTTGGCTCAGCCTCTTGCTCTAGGACACACAATCCTCCTTTCCTCAAGAGAAAATTAGCCACAATTAACACCGGAGGGCCTTGGTTTCTGTTGCCTCAGAATCAGGGCATCTCCTTCCTTCAATGCTACCTTTCCTCTTAACTCCAGCATCCCGTGTCCTCTTGAGCAGGCAGACATTCTAGGAGTGAGTGCGTGTGCAGGGGCATAAAAAGGGGGAAGGGATTGTAATAGGAAGTCAGTAGGCGCCATGCCCGCCCGAGCAGCGGCTCCCCCTGACCCCAGGGATTTCGGTTAACATGAACATGGAAACGGAGGCCGCCAGGGCAGTGGCAAGGGCAGGCCAACTGGCTAAGGATCAGGGACATGGCCTAGGCCACCACCAGCTGGGGGTGGGGCACAAGCCCTGAGACCTGACGGCTGCTTCACTCCACGCCCCGCCCCAGCGCGAGGTTCCCGAACTTGGGCAGACGTCCGTAGCGGGAGAGGCAGAGCGAGAACGGCGAGGAAAGGCAAGGGAGGGTAATAAAGCAAATCTAAGTCCCAACCTCGGTCTCAGCAGCCACTCAACGCTGGCCCAGAGCCCAGACTCTCCCACAGCCTCGGCTCGGATCTCGGGAAGGCGGGGAGGGAGGAGGGCGCAGGGCGGAGCCTGGCAGCCGAGAAAGCGGGAGGAGCCTCGGCCGAAGCCTCGCCTCCCGCCCGCCCCTCTCTTCTCCTAATCTCACCATCAATCTCTCACACATATATTTATTTTTTCTCAAATTCCCCTCCCTCCCCCACAACGAACCACCATAATAGGTCTGCTGCACATGCGTACTGCATGTAGGGGGTGGGTTTGTATTTTCAGACCTTTTGCAAAGAAACTACCAGAATTTTCCGCACCACCCACAATCATTCCCCACCCCCACCCCCAAGGAATCACATCTATATATTATGTTATATTATTTCTCTAGACTTGCCAGAAGGGGGAGGGAGAAGAAATGAGTTTTGGGCTTCCTGCTCCCTTCCCCCACCGACACGAGTGCTATTATTTTAAACGTTTAACAATGTAAGGAGACTGGAGAGAGGGGGAAGGGATAAAATTGGTCTTGGGTAAGAATGTAAAACAAAATGGTGAGAATCAAAGCAGTCAGAATGGAAAACAATGGAAAGCTCTCATATGTACAAATGTATATTCTAGAAAAGGATGAGGGAGGGCAGCCTGAATAAATTTCCTTAAAGGAGGGTTATTTTCCCCACACTTAGGCAGACAGAAATAATGAGCGGGCTAAAAATATTTTCCCAAAGTTTTACCTCACAAAGTCATCTGAGGGGGTGTATCTGGGTCACTCATTTGACTTAGAGGAAGAAAGGGAGAGAAAATTGCCCTGGGGGAGAGGAGAGGTGGGTTTTCATTTCAAATATAAAATTTTAAAAGCATCTGACGTTTCTTCTCATCTACTGAGTAGCACAGAGTAAAGGGGAGGAGTAGAGACACAAAGACCCATCTCCACCTTGGTTCTTTCACGCTCCCCTCACGTACCCAGATCCGGACCAAAACCACGTAAACACCACACTCCAAGTTCCCATACGGACAGGTGAGAGCTGGCAGCCCCCTACCAGAACCCGACATCCTTTCTTTCCCAATTTTCAGCACCTCTGCTGCAGGCAACCCCCTCCCCACAAGCCTTTATTCCTTCTACCTCCTGCGAAAGCAATGGGCTGTCTGGGATAACTTTTTCAAAACTTTTTCCTTTTTCAGACAGCCTGGGGGGGCGGGGAGACTTTATCCAATTTCCATTAGACACGTATCCTTCCCCCGACCCACAAGAAAGCACCCTACATTCCCTCAAACGTTGTCTCAGCTAGACGGGAACATTTGCCACATAAGCCACACGGATCTACATGACAGTTTTACAAAGAGACTGGTTGTTCGCGGTTTTGAAGTTTGGTGCATTTGTGCCGCATGGCAGCCAGAGGCCTGGGGTGTGGGTGTCCCCTTCCATTCCCCAAGCAGGGGGTGTGGACCCCCAGATGTTCACCTATTCCAAACACTAGCAATCCCTCCACTAGGAGGGTGGTCTGTCCCTTCCACCACTGGAGAGTGCTGCCGGGGGACTTGTCATCCCAAGGAAGGGGTGCTGAGTGACGGTCAAGCTGCAGAACAGCTGGGTGGGCAGTTCACGCCCCCCAACGTGGTCAAGGTGTGGGTGGTTTCAGCCAGAGAGTGAGTGACAGTGAATGGCAGCCACGTGAGAGTCACAGCTGGGCAGCTCGGCCACCCCAGACTGACGGGGTCATGAGGGGGTGGACCGCCCTCCCCGCACTTGACACAAAAGAGCCCAGAGCCGAGGCGAGGTGAAGGGGGTGGGGCTGGGGGCAGCTCGGTCCCCAGACTCTGCTCTCCCCATTGCAAACTGGGGGGAGTAGGGAGTAGGCTCAAGTCTTACTCCAGGAAGTGGTCTGCGTGGAGTGTGGCCACCACCTGCCCCTACTCATCAGCCGCCCATAAACATTCACACGACCCCTCCCCTGCGTGCCACCGCACGCCCCTCAGTTGGCGGGCACCGAAGTCCCCGCGGGTGAAGGGGGGGTCCGATGGACACCGTCCCCCCTCTGCCTGCCCAAGTCCTGAGCGAAAGGGATCAGGGCCGCGGTCCGCTCCCCACGCGGAACCCCTACTCTCCCTCAGTCCAACCTCACCGGGGATCCGAGCCCGAGGGGCGCTCGCGCGGCCGCCCCTCCCCCCACGCACCCCTCCCCCACGCCACCGTCCGGCCGCCAGGGTCTCCGCGGTCCCTCGCTCGGCCAGGGAGGGGGCCCTGGCTTCGCCCTGGCCGTTTCCTGCCTACCCCCTCCCCGCCGAGGGTAAAAAAAAATATCTCCTCCTCCTCCTCCCCCGAAAGCCGCGACCGAGTGGCCCGGACCGCGCGCGCAGCTCGCGCCCAGCGCTCTCCAGCCGGGGCGGCGGCGGCGGCGGCGGCAGCGGCGGCGGGGGAGGGGTGCCGCGGGGGAGGGGAGGAGGCCCGGCCCTACCGCCGCCGCCTGCCCGGACCGCCCGAACCGCCGCGGGGCGACGGGCCCGAGCCCCGGATTCGCGCCGCGGATTCGCCTTGGCTCGGCCGCGCGGTGGGTGCCTCGCCCCCGCCCGGCCTCGCGCTCCCGCGGCTCCCACTCGGGCTGGGGGGGAAGTCGGGGCGGCTGCTTACCTGGCGGCGGGGGCGGCGGCGGCGGGGGCAGCGGTGGCGGCGGTGGTGGCGGCGGGAAGAGGTGGCAGCCGGGGGGGCTGTGGCGGTCGCGGCCCCGGTCGTGGCCCGGCCCGCGTCCGAGTACTCCCTTGTCGTCGTCCTCCTCATCGTCCTCGTCGGCCGCCTCCACCTCCTCCTCCTCCTCGTCGCCCTCTTCTTCCTCCTCTTCTTCCTCCTCCGACACCACCATCTCCTCCTCCTCCTCCTCCTCGTCCCTCAGAGGGGAAGCCATCCTGTGGCTCTGGCCCCCCCACCACCCCCCCACCCACCGCCCGCCCGCCTCCCCCACCGCTACCACCACCACCTCCTCCTCCTCCTCCTCCTCCTCCTCCTCCTCCTCTTCGGCGGCGGCGTCCTCCTCCTCCTCACCGCCTCCCCCAGCCCCCAAAACCCCCGGGCCACCCCCCTCCAAAACCCCCACCCTCGGGGCCGCCGTCTGAGGAGGGGGGCCAAACCACCCTCAAAAATTTTCTTGGAAAAATTGAGGAGAGACTTTTTTCCCCTCTCTCTTTCCTCCCAAGAGAACAAGAAAGGGGGATTTTAAAAGAAAAAGAAAAAAAAATATATATATATATATAAAAGTTTTCGACTTCTCTCTGCCCCCCTCTCCGTTGCTTTAAATATATTTAAATTCTGAGGGGGGCGCTCAGAAATATTTCTCAGAGCTGAGGCACTAAGATGGCCGCCTTGAAATTATTTTTAAAACAACCCCCCCCTCCAGCACTGCCACCCCCTCCATAAAGAAAGGGAGAGGGGGGAAAATCCCCTTTTAAAACAAAATGGCTGGCTTAATATTTCATTTTTCACCCCCCCATTCTCCTCCCTGTTACACCCCCATCTCCAAGCCTCTACCCAGAAACCCACAAATTTCTCCTTTTTCATAACTGATTAGTGCACAGATTAATAGAGATATTTTCCTTGTGTACTGAAGTGTGTGTGTGTGTGTGTGTGTGTGTGTTGGGGGGGCATGAAGGATTTCTGCATAAAACAAAAATGGCTGCTGTGACTAACTCCCCCCTTATAAAAAATATTTGAGGGGGGGCATTAATCAGTACTCATGCTCAGTCTGACATCAGCATAAATTGTTAAAGGTTAACTAGTTAGATACTAGTCCAACTAGATTTAATTTTTTTTCTTTTCTTTACTAGTCTCTTCCTCCCCACCTCCCTTCTCTAAAGAAAAGCTTTTTTTTTTTTCTGAATACTTCAGAAGGGAGTGGTTTGATGTGAAGGTTTTTTTCCCCTTCAGGCATTGAAAAGGAAAAAGATGAAATATATGTTTATATATAACTCTGTTTCTACATACCTCATTGAATTCAAAACGCATTTAATTGTGTACATATCTTTTAAATGAGAAGCGGGACTGGATTTTTTTCTTCTTTCTTTAAAAAAAGTGATAGAAAGCCTAGTGACTTTTGGGGGAGAGATATGAATAGATACGATGATTGAGTTTTTTTCAAAGGAGTCCATGTTTGATTCTCCCCTTTGCCCAGCCTTTTCAGTGATTTATAATTGTTGTAAATTTTATCTTCACTCTTTTCCCCTTTCCCTCGCTCTCTCCTCCCCCAGTTGCTTGAATGTAAAATTCATCTGACTTGAGAAATTAATTTGGGGGTAAATAGAACACTTTTTTAGAATAAAGGGGAAAGAGTCAAGTCTGAAGATTGTGAAATTATTTTCTCTTTTCTTCCGTTTCAGTATGTTTCCCTTCCTCCATGATCTCCAACACTGATAAAGTAGAAGCAACTGAGGTACCGTGAAAGAGAAAAGGAACTGGAACTAAGAAAAAGCAAGAGGTAGGGGTTATACTCGGGTGTTTTCATCTAACTTTCTGACCCATAATTTCCCAGTGTTTATCTTACAGGAATCAGATGGACAGTTGGAAAGGAGTCCAAAAGTAGCTTTCTCATACAATGGTTTGATCTGAGAAGTCTAGGCATAAAATAAAACTTGCTAATGGAGCACAGGAAGGAGGGCAAGTAGCTCAGTTCTATCCTTTTTCATTCTTGTCACTCTTTCCTTATTCTAGTTTCCTCCCCTTTTGATCTCATTATGCCCCTTCCCTTGCTTCTTGTCCCATGCCGGTGGAATCATCTCGCCCCTGGGTTATTTCTCTAGAGTGTAACTGCCAGCCACCCAGCTTCTGCAGTGCTCAGGAGCACTGGGTGAGGGGGTGATAAGCAGCAACCAACAAGTACTAGTAACTGGGAATACTGTGCACATTTTTGTTTACGAAGCTAAAATATTCTTTATTAATGGTCTACCCCCCACACTAATGCACTTTATTGAACATTGATTTTCCTTTTTTTTTTAACCTGGCCCTTGGAATTCTCTTGCCTCTGTACCCGTATAATTCCTATACTGAGTCTAACTTCTCTTCTTCCATTTGATTTTGCTCTCTTGTCTTCTTTCTCAGTCTCTCTGTACTAGTTTGTCCAAGTCTCCCCCTCTTTCTCTGTATGAGCTTCTCTGTATTTATGTCTTTGATTTTCACTGAGACTGTCTTTCTCATCCCTCTGACTCTCAGGCTCTGTCACCTCTAAGTGACTTTCCATCTCTGTCTTCTGTCTGTTTACTTCTGTCTTCCGGGCTCCGCGTGTGGCTCTTCCTCATGTGTGCCTTACTCCCCCTCTTTCTGGGCCCTTCTGTGTATGTCTGTGGATCATACTGTGTCTGGGATGAGTGTCTCCACGTGTATGTGGGCCACACTGCACTTCATGTGCGCCGCAGCGTCTCTGCCCCTGTGCCCTCTCCCTGTGCTGAGCGCCTCTGCCTGCCACATGTGTCATGATCTGCAGGTGTGGGTGGCTAAAGGTGGCCGTGTGCCTCCCTGTACAAACATTCATCATTCTCTCTCTCGAGTGTGCTTCGCATGTGGATTTCTTGATTTGCCTTATTCTCCCTCTCCTTGTCCATCTCCCCTCTGCTTGTCTGCGTCTCTCTCCTGTTCTTTTTTCTCCCCACCGACTCCTTGATTTTTCTTCTTCTATCCTTGTTTCCGCCTGCCTCTCTACCTGCTTGCTCCTATTATGGTGTCTGCCTGCCTGCTTGTCTGCTCCTCCCTGACTGGCTGGCAGGCTCTTTCTCTCTCTGGTTGTCTGTCTGCTTCTCTGGCTGTTTGCCCACCACTCTCTCTCTAGCCATCTGTCTCCCCGCCTGCCTGTCTCTATCACTTTTTTAGCCTACATCTCTTGGTTTGTCTACCTTCCAGGCCCCGCCATGGCTCCCCATCTTGGTTTGCCTCTTATCTTGCCCCTCTGCTTGTTCCTCCTCTTATTTATGCCTCTTAAGTTCATTATTTTTCCTTGCCTCCCTTTGGTCTGTCTTCTTGCCAGTCTACCCTACATGCTTGCTGCTGTCCCACTGTTTAATGCTTGTCTCTTTTTAGTTTTTCTGCTTCTCAGCTTTTTCTCTCTTGGCTTCCTCTCTGCCAACATCCCCTCAGTGGGGCCAGTTTCTCTCCCCTAAACCTCTCAGTAACTCCCTTGCCTGAGAGTCTTGTCTGCCTTCTTTCAGTATCCCCAACCTGCCTCTGTCATGCTTGCCTCCATTTCATTTGTCTCTTTTTCTTTCTGTCTTTCCGGTTCCTCAGTCTGTCTGCCTCAGTCTTTTTGCTCTTCTCCCAGCCTCTCACTGTCTTCCTTTTTGCTGTCTGCTTGGCAGGCTCTTGCTGTCCACATCTTTTCTTGCTTTTCTTCTTGTTTTTTTTTTCGCAGTTAACTTTTGAACAGGTAGTACATACACATGGTATAAAATTTTTAAAGTACAAAAAGTATACTGTAAAAAGTAAGCCTCCCTCCTATCCCTCTCCCCCAATCCTCAAGTTCTCCCCAGAGGCTTCCACTATTTCACATTTCTTGGATACTGCTCCAGAGAAGAGTCTACATACACAAATCTATTTTGCTTTTTGCTGTACTCCTCCATTACTTCTTTTTTTTTTTCTTGAGACAGAGTCTTACTCTGTCACCTTGGATAGAGTGCCATGGTATCATCCTAGCTCACTGCAACCTCCAACTCCTGGGCTCAAGTCATCCTCCTGCCTCAGCTTCCCGAGTAGCTGGGACTAAGGCATGCACCATTACACTTGGCTATTTTTTCTATTTTTTTTTTTTTTTTGAGACAGAGTCTTACCGTGTTGCCCGGGCTAGAGTGCCGTGGCGTCATCCTAGCTCACAGCAACCTCCATCTCCTGGGCTCAAGCGATCCTCCTGCCTCAGCCTCCTGAGTGGCTGGGACTACAGGCATGCGCCACCATGCCCGGCTAATTTTTTCTATATATATTTTTAGTTGTCCAATTAATTTCTTTCTAATTTCAGTAGAGACAGGGTCTCTCTCTTGCTCAGGCTGGTTTCGAACTCCTGAGCTCAAACAATCCCTCCCGCCTCAGCCTCCCAGAGAGCTAGGATTACAGGCGTGAGCCACTGCGCTCGGCCTATTTTTTCTATTTTTAGTAGAGACAGAGTCTCACTCTTGCTCAGGCTGGCCTCAAACTCCTGACCTCAAGCGATCCTCCCACCTTGGCCTCCCAGAGTGCTAGGATTATAGGCATGGGCCACTGTGCCTGGCCAACTTCTTTCCCAGCTTTGCTGGATGTGCCTTTTGTCAGTCTGTCAGTACACCTTCCTAACTTTGCTCGGCTTGCCAGGTATTATCTGTAGTCTTTTTGATTCTGCTTTATGGCGCTTGTCTTTTCCATTGACTAGTTCTGGTTGCATGCTTTTTACTACGAGTACCTGAGGAGTGCTTGGGAAGAACTTGCTCTCTCCAAATCTATTCTACTCTGCATAGGAAGTTGTGTTGATGACAGCACACCTTGGTTGGTCTTTTCATCACTGAAATATGTATTAATTGAGAAAAGACATGGAAGCACTGGTAGTGCTGAAAAATACCATATAAATACAGGTACAATTAATAAGTATAGATAATTTGTAAGCTGAACACACATAGAATAGATAGAGAATCACTCTAGTTTTACCATTTAGTCTATATGAATTCTTTAGAGGTATATGAGTCGAGATCCTTTGACATTGTTGACTTAGGCCTGTCCAAGAAGTTTATCTTCCTCCTTAGTATAAAAAGCTTTGCTCATGATTAAAACTTTTCTCATTTTTCATCCTTCCTTCTGGCTGCTCACACATGCCACCTTAAAGACATTTTATAATTCTTTGAGAGAGACAAAGACACAGCCTATAACCAGGTCTCTCTCTGAGAAAGATGATACTAAGACTTCTATACCCAATGCACTGTTCTTCCATTTCTGCTTTTTTACTGCCTGTATTCCTAAATTTAACTATTTCAGCCTCTGTATCTTTGTGTCTCTCCTTTCCCTTTTTCCTTCTCTCACTTCTCTTTTCTTGGTTCTGTCCTTCTTATCTGTCTGTCTTGGTTTCTGGTCTAGTCTCTCTTTCTGATTGGCCACCTCCTCTCTCTTCTGTCTGATTGGCCTGTATCCCTCCATCACCCCATCTGTCTGCTGGATTCTCCCTGTCTGCCTGCAGTAGTGTGTGTGATAGCACTTTATAAATTATAAAGCACTCTGGTGTATAAAATACTGTTATCACTTTGTCTTCCTTCTTACCTTATTTTTTCTTCCTTTATCTGTCTGCCTTCCTTCTCCCTCTCCTCCCCTCTCTGTTTGTCTGTCTGTGTCCCTTTTGGTGATATTGCCTGTTTCTCTGTCCGTCATTCTGCTTTCTCTCCCTGCCACCCTATCTTTCTGCCGTCCTCCTTCTCTGCTCAGTTCTGGTGTCTCTCCTTCTGTTTCCAGGTTTCTCTGTATTTCTTTTGCCTGTCTATTCTGTCTGTCCTTAAGCCTTTTATCTGTGCCTGTGTGTCTTGCTGGACAGAGTCTTGCTCTGTTGCCCAGGCCAGAGTGCCATGGCGTCACCCTAGCTCACAGCAACCTCAAACTGCTGGGCTCAGGCCACCCTCCTGCCTCAGCCTCTCGAGTAGCTGGTACTACAGGCATGCACCACCATGCCCAGCTAATGTTTTTTTTCTATTTTTAGTAGAGATAGGGGTCTTGCTCTTGCTCAGGCTGGTCTCGAACTCCTGAGTTCAAGTGATCCTCCTGCCTCAGCCTCCCAGAGTGCTGGCATTACAGGAATGAGCCACTGCGCCCGGCCCCTGTGACTTGCAATGTGGGCATCACTCTCTG